>JAOBBB020162508.1:0-12341 GCA_025331005.2 Zoanthus gigantus
AAATCATTTGGTTTAACCCACCATACGATTAGGGTATCAAGACGATGTATTCTTTCATACAGAAAAAGTACATTCATCCATTGGCTTTAGCTGAAGAATTCACAATTTATCTGGTTTGCCATGGTTTGTGTTGAAGCACGGTAATCATGCGGAATAAAGCTGTATACAACATTTCGCACTGAGGCAAATTTAACTTAACTGCGGAAGAAAAATTTCCACCATTGAGAAAGAAATTCTTGTCATTTAAAATCCTTTAATGGCTTCCATACGGAAGCAACTAATGAAAAAACAAAAGCCGAGAGTTCTTTGTATATATATAAATATTTATATAATATCTTTGTATTAATTCACATAATACATCGATTATTTTATTTTGTATAAATTTTTTTTGTTCTTGAAATAAAACCAAGGGTTGTTTTGTTAAAGAACTAACACACGCGTGCATTACTAGGTAATGTTCAACATCAATCCTTGTTCACGTTGGTGGTCCATCGTTCTTAGTTTCTGGTTTAACAGTTTGTTGGACTTCGTCGTAAAGACCTTTGGCGTAGTTAATCTTTTGAGCGACCTACAAAAGCAACGCGATAAAAAGATAGTTTAACAGTACACTTAAAAAAAATACATCACTGAAAATGCATACGAAAGATTTATCTTCAATAATCCGGTGATTCAAGATTTTAATGTGAGGTAGAGCAATTTAGATGAATTTCAGATTACTTTATGCCTAATTAAGCGCGCCAAGTAAAGTAAATTGTTCACCATTCTGAAAACAATTTATTCATAAAATCCCTTAATTACAGAGCATCGGAAACATTTCAGGAAATAACAACCAACAAATCAAATCGTTTATCAAGCTTTCCCTGGAAATGCATGCATAACGCGTTAGTGTTCACACAATTTTTCATTATTTTAATGGCAGGCTTTTTTCGTCTTCTTAGGGCAACATATATATTACGAAAAAAGTTACCTCAAATGTTACAAATATACATAAATTATCTAAAACGGGCTTATAAAGGATCGCATATCCAAGTATCTAATGATATTATTTTGAATAGCAATTGCGAATACGGTGAAACTGCCCAAAATGGTCTTAACTATAGGGTTTAAGAAAAGTTTCCCCGGTGTAACTCGATCAAAAGTGCTGTTCTTTTCGCGCAATTGCATGGCTGAAACGACGTGCTTTATATCAGCATGCTCGCGTCATCTCTTCATTTGCAAAACAACATTTGCTTTGAGAATAACACGAAGGCTCAGAAGAATTATTGGGTTTTTCATTGTGAAACTTGTAGAACCGCCAAACTTCTGCTCCGCATTGGAATTAAGTATATTTGGGAAGTGACAAGTACACACAAAAGGCAGCGAAAACAATCATCTTTCTTTCTTTTACTGTAAACAAATACATATATATTTGTACAAATGTTTCAGCTGTTCTGTTTTCTAAGATAAATGCAAGCAATATTCGGAGTGGCCACAGGGCCACTATACTAAACAAAATCCAGCAGTCAGTTTAACGGCTACATCCCGTTTTAGCTCAATATTTCTTTTGTGTTCTCGCCATTTCGCGTGTGCTTTATTACAACAAATGCACGTTTTAAGCAGTTGAAGAGCGTCCCTGTTTAATTATACATCAAAATAATGTTCCTTGGTAAATGTTTCGAAACGTAAAACAAACCTTTTGTGCAACCAAAGATGTGTCACAGCGAACCCTCGGTCGCTTTCCTGGGTTTTTAGACGGCATTGGTTCATGACTGTTGTCTGCCTTGCGGATAAGCTCGATGTAATGTTTGCCATCTGCAAACAACAAAAGAGAGGTTTGAAACAAGAAACACCAGCACTGTTCCCTGTGATAAATTTCATCACCAACACCACCAAGAACATCACCACCACCATTACAATCACCATCATCACCACCATCCCTACCACCACCACCACCATCATCCCCATCACCCTCATCGTCCCCACAATCATCACCCCACTCACCATCATTATCACCACCACCATCATCATCCCCATCACCATCACCACCATCCCTACCACCACCACCATCATCATCCTCATCACCATCATCATCCCCACCACCATCATCATCCCCACCACCATCACCGTTCATACTACCACAACTACCGCCACCACCATCATCATCTTTATCTCCACCATTCATTATGGTAAGTGAGAATTAAAATTCATCGTTCTTCCCTGAATTCTGATGGGTACTAGGGATTTGTTGTCTGTTGTCGATAGTCCCCTCGCAACAAAAAACCCACCATTTTTATCCCAAATAAATAGATCTTAAATATGTATTTATTAATGTCATTTTGTCTAATATTTAAGTGATACTAAAAAATTTAGACTTTTCGATCTTCTCAGAACTCCGAGCAAATAAGTCATCCATTCTAGTGGTCTTATAGTTAGATTTATCGTTAGTTTCAGGTCCCAAGTCCTTTCTTAAACTAACCTGCAGAAAGTATCTGGCAATCAAACAGATCGCAGAACCCGACATGCAACACAATTGCTTCAGGGGAGGGCGTGCCTTTGGCTCGTACAAAGTAGACCCCTTCAGTTGTGATGATGGCTTTTAATCTATCTTCTTTGTCACGACGTACAGTCTCTGACAAAACAAATCTGTAATATAAACAGTTAAAGAACAATACCCTCTCCTCTATATAAAATAACAGATACAAAACAACTACAAAGAGAGCGAATTTGGATGAAGAAGCAAGAAGAGTTGGTTACAAGATCAAGAGACAACGAGGTGTTATGAATAAATGCAAGAAATCAGAGAAATCAGGAGTTCAAAAAAATTATCGGGGAAGGTATAGAATATGTTAAAAATTCATCTATCAAAGAATCAAGGTTTGTAAGAAGGAGAAAGTATGAAGTATCTAAGAATAGATTACCAAAAGCGAAAGCTGCCTTTAAGAACACTGCCAGAGCCCATGTGGTACTGGCCATACGTGGGAGGAAATGTGGATAGGACCTACCAACAGGGAGGGGTTGGGAATCTCTGTCAGAGTCCCATGTGGTACTAGCCATACGTGTGAGGAGGTGTGGATAGGAACCACTAGCAGGGAGGGGTGGAGGACCTCTGTCAGAGCCTCATGTGTGCTACTAGCCATAAAGGTGACAAGTAAATGGTAACAAAACAAATGACTGGCTACATCAAGCAAAAATACGATACACAGTACGAAGAGACCACACTACAAACTATAACAAGGACAGCTTAACTTGCATTTAACCGTTTTACATTAACAGGCTCAATAATTCAAATCGTGGTTTGTTCCACTACTCATTTTCAAAAGCTGCATAATAAGCAAAATATAAAATAAGAAATGATTTTGAAGTGATTTCATATAAGATTTGTTTAAGTAAAATGAATATTAGCAGCAGATAGACAGCCAGTTCGACCAAAGCCTGTCCTTTTAGAGAACACTCCCGTGATCACAAGCTTATTTGTTTTAACGTTTGAACTCACTAGTTCTCGATGATATGATAGCAAAATTCATAGAGTCTTTGTGATGGGGATAAGGACAAGTAATTTCTTTTAGAAATGAAGTCCGATATTTAATCCGCTAATACCTTCACAACAGTTGTCAGAAGAACTCTAACAGCCCTTCTTGCAGCATTAAAATCTTTGATTAAAAACAAAGCAACACTGAAATCTTTGACAACGAAACAAAACAGCATTGAAATCTTTGACAGCGAAAAAACGCAGCATTGAAATCTTTGATAATGAAACAAAGCAGCACTGAAATATTTGATAACGAAACAAAGCAGCATTGCAAACTTTGAGTCAAGAAACAAAGCATCATTGAGATCTTTAAGTCAAGAAGCAAAGCAGCACTGAGATCTTTGAGTCAAGAAACAAAGCAGCATTGCAATCTTTGAGTCAAGAAACAAAGCATCATTGAGATCTTTGAGTCATGAAACAAAGCAGCATTGAGATCTTTGAGTCTTGAGTCAAGAAACAAAGCAGCATTGAGATCTTTGAGTCAAGAAACAAAGCAGCATTGTAATCTTTGAGTCAAGAAACAAAGCAGCATTGATATCTTTAAGTCAAGAAACAAAGCAGCATTGCAATCTTTGAGTCAAGAAACAAAACAGCATTGAAATCTTTGAGTCAAGAAACAAAACAGCATTGCAATCTTTGATCAAGAAACAAAGCAGCAGTGAAATCTTTGATCAAGAAACAAAACAGCATTGCAATCTTTGATCAAGAAACAAAGCAGCAGTGAAATCTTTGATCAAGAAACAAAGCAGCATTGAGATCTCTGAGTCAAGAAACAAAGAAGCATTGAAATCTTTTGTAGCTACTATTACGCAATATTTTCAATATATATAATTATCACGTGATAAAAACTATATAAGGATGAAGTCAATTTAAATTCAGTTAGTTGAGTAACATCAAGAGAAGACGTGATAGTCGTTTGTCTAAGTTGTGACAAGTTGGAAATCTGAAATTTTACTCTGTGGCGAAGAAACTGTCGGTGAGTAGAAGAGTTAGCTTTAAATGCATTGAGTCGTTACTTTAGTACATTGAACAGCTTGTAACAATTAATTCGTGTTGCAGTATACGTTTATCCTGAATTTGAACAAGAGTATTGTATAAAGGAGTAGACGAAACATCTTTGATCAAGAAACAAAGCAAACTTAAAATTTTGATAATAAAAAAAAAGTAGCATTGTAATCGTTGAGCAAGAACACCAACAGACTAAAGCAAGCAATCACAACCTTGGAACAAGAAATAAAGAAGCGTTGAATATTTTGATCATAAATTCTGCTTCAACTATGGCTGAAGGCAACATGTAAAATGTCACTCATTTTATCAGTAACATACCTTTCATTTAAGTTGTATTCGTTTAATTTGTACATTATCTCTTGTCCCTCAGCGTGAGTGCTGGAGAAGGGCGGAACCGCACCACTGGGACCAAAGCAGTTTCTTCTTAGCCTCAGTGGTTTAGGTTGGTAGTATCGTGAGCTCCTAGTCGCTTGACCACGTACTGCAGCCGCAGTTCCCGAGGCAAAGTCCAATACACCAGCTGCAGGTTTGGCGAATGTGCCAACAATTCCTTTTCCAATTCCCGTTACAAAACCCTTAAAGTACAAAACAACTGTGGAGTAAACTTCAAGTGAACTGTAACACAAGAAAAGGTGTTATGAGTGCGAGTCGTGTTTAGGCAGTTTAGCTTCATAATTATTGTCGGTGCTAAGCTCTAAGTTGTCAATCTTTATTTTGATTCAATAGACCACAATTTTCAGTTACCGCTGATTATAATGACAACAGATTCAACTTGTATAGTTTTAGCCTTAATATGAAGTAAGTTATTTTAAACTATTTACAACTGTTTGTATTGTTGGAGGTGTGACTTCTCGCATTCTCTCACTTAAACTTTTGAATATTAAACAAAACCAGGCTAAAACTGTTTAAAACGAATCTGCAGTCATTTAAATCAGCATGCAACAACTAGGAATTCGAAATAACAACATCCCTAATTTCTTACAGGATCGAAAAGCAAAGCACAGTATTTCTTAGTATTCTAAAAAGGTTTAACGTGCAGTTAAGAGAAACTAATTTTTTGCTTCCGACTTGAAGCTATCACATACCGAAATTATCAGAATAAAATGTTTAAATCAGTAACTAACGCCATTGTCAAACGATACAGTGTCATAATGGCCGATAATTTTCCGACTGCTTCTCTGCATTATTTATTAATACCATGCTTGAATAAAGATTCAGATACAATAATTCAGGATGAGAAGTTATACTTAAAATGAAATTTATATTCACGAACTGCTTTTATAATTTTATGGGTTGATGTAAACATTTCCCCACCATTGACAATAGCAACTTGCAATACATACGGGAACTCCTTTTCGCTGGGCACCCTCAAACGGTTGCGTAACAATGCTCGTGAGGCCTCCAAACAGACCCATACCCAGGCCTTTGACTCCGGCTACGAAATGTTCACGGCTGCTACCGAATCGCTCTGCCCGCATCGCATCACGACTCTCTTGGTTTTTGCTGTCCATAGATGCGCTCCATAGTCCGTCTGATAATGAGCCGGTAATCTGTAAAGTAACACAAAAGAATACTTAGTATTTAGCAGCTGAGAGTCCATGACGTCTTCAGAAACAGGGCGGTAGTCATTGCATTGATCAAAGGTTTGGTAAATGGGGTCCGATGTATATAAGAAGATCAAAAGTCCAATTATGCTTCCTTGAGGTACACCACACGATATTGTTGGAGTACTTGAATGTTGCCTACTTACAATTCACTGTTAGGTTCGACTGAATCGAGGTAAGATTTGAACCAGGTCAGGGCACTCGGGTCAGCCCAATATTTAGCAGACTCACTAGTTTTTTTATGGTAGTTTAAAGGTGCAAAGCCCACTACTACCGCGGCCGTAGTGCCCAATATTGTGGCTTCAAGTTAGCTACTAGCACGCTTGTGCTATACTCGAGTCCATAACAATTTAGCTAGTTTACTAATAAGTATATTATGGTCGATCGCATCGAATGCTTTTTTGAGGTTTATAAAGACGACCCCATTTAGCAAACCTTTATCAACAGTCATGCTCCAATTGTTAGTGGTTTCTAGTACAGCCGTTAAAGTACTATGGAAATACCGGAAGCCCGTCTGTTGGCCAACTAGGGATTTATTGCTAACAGAGTAGCTATCAAGTTGATTTAAACTAACTCATTCAAACACTTTATTTTCATTCTTATTTAACAATTAAGTTCTTTCTTTTTTAGGACACATTGTAGAGATTAGCTCATTTTAGTGGACAATATTTTTGTAATTCTATTATTACTGTAAATACTTATGTAAGAGCGCTGAGGCCGTGTTTAAGCACTCCTAGAATGTATACTATCATCATCATCATCATTATTATTATTATTATTATTATTATTATTATCATTGTAATAATTAACCACATATACACTTTATCTCATTTTACAAAATAAACTCTATATGATATAAAATCTAGATCATAAAATAGAACAACGTCGTATATAAGGCCTAAGTATCTTCCCCTTATTATTATTATTATTATTATTATTATTATTATTATTATTATTATTATTATTATGGCAGAAGGTTACGCATGAATGCCTTAGTTTACTAGTGTTGGGCGTGAAATCACGTGGTCAATCACTGGAAATCTCTTAAGAAAAGAAAAAAAATTAACTCCCAATTTACTCTTGATTAAATCTATCTAAGTTAAATAATCAAAAATCCTAAAAAACTTCTAAATTCCTACAAATATAATTTATAAAACCTAGATAATACCCACTTTGTTTAAAATGTTGAAAATCTGTTTCTAAATTATTCATTATAATCTATCGATCTAATGTCTCTTTTTTCTGACAATATGTAATAAAGAAAATCCTATAAGACCAATCTAAAGATATCTTAAGTATAACGCATATCGGTTCAGTGTTCAGTGTTCTTGATCTAGGATCTTCATACTTCTTGCAATGTTCAGTGTACATTAACTGATCAACAAGGATGTGGTTTGAGCTAACCTTAGCAGCAGAATCGGATACTCCATGAGCGACATTGAGGAAAAGTCCACCCACGTTTCCTCTCTTCACCAGGCCCTCAAGTCCAGAGGACACGTCATTAAACAGGCCCATTGGGTTTCCGAGAAAGTCCACTGAGCCAACGATGGCGGCCGCTTGGCTTCGTAGATCCTGAACATGGTAGAAAAGTAACAAAATTTTATATCACATTTATTCAATAGAACCTAACTAAAACTCGTCGTGAATAAATTATCTACTCCATATACGAGACAAACGATGTAATCTATAACTGTACTTTTTTACCAGATAAAATACCGAGTATATTGATTAAGAAAAACTTCCTAGAAACAGAAACGCCACATCAATCCAAATTTCTAGGAATCTTTTCACCTAACTTTCTCCTGCTGAATTGCTGGTAAACTGTTATGGTTAAAGCGTGATGGGGCTACCAAGAATAAGAGTTTGTTCAAACGATGTTGTAATATCAACTTTACTGCTAAACTCAGAGGGACATTTATTATCGGGAATTTAGGACTGTCCTACACTTTGCTTTCAAATGTGAGTCACGTGATAGCTGTAAAAGGCTTTGCATGTGTAGTCATTCATCACGCAAAAAAAAATATGTTTGAGCTAAGGAAACCAGAACACAACTGTAGTTCGAATGCAGCTCTTGCATTCGACGGAGCAGAGAGTGTGGACAGTATTTTACTCCTCATTCTTGTTAAGTTCAATTTTCTTAACTTTTCTTTCGAGTAAGTCATGTTTTTCAAAATGCTTTATAAAAGTCTTACGGAGCAGGAGATCTGTGAGTGTGACGGCATATATCCTATATATTGAACAGCAATTCGGCGGTTTGTTGTCAACCTACTCTCCACTGATGAAGAATGGCCATGCTCGTATGCATCAAAGAAAATACGAACTGAGCAGTTGATGTACTCAGCGACATTACCATGACTTGTGCAAACCAAATGAACGTTCTGGGGTGTTTAGCTCGGCAGCCATTGTGCAAGAAAATATATAGAGCGAGTTCTTTAGCTCGGCAGCCATTGTAATTAATCTTCCGAGTTGTGTAGCATGGCGGCCATTGTGGCCTCAGTTCATATTACTAGTTTATTTTTTCACTCCTTTTCAAGCTGTTAAATTCAAAATGACAGTGTACACTTGAAGATGGAAATTTGTTAATTATTGGAAAAAACTTGTCCTTGTTATTTCAAAGATGTTGACATTTTTTAAAGCCCCTTACTTCTCCCACATCTTAAAAATACAATAGTTTGGTTTCAAGTTTACTTGCAACACTCAATACAAAATACTAAGACAAAATCATAAAAAGTTTGCTCTCAATTAAAACTGGCTCACTGTCCATATGTTTAAAAACATACAATTATAAATATTTATTGTTTATAGAGTTAGAACAGGATCAACAAAGGGTTCCATATACAGGATACAGCTTGGAGGTCCACTCTTTGTACTGCCATAATCCAGGAAATAACAGTGTCCTTACCCGATCTTTTGTCCAATCCTTTTGACCTACACTAGCGCTTCATGTCAGCTCCACTTAACCATGTCAAACGCACTTCCTAATCTATGAGTACTTCTAATACTGTACTGTACTTCTAATACTGTACTTCTAATACTGTACTTCTAATACTGTACTTCTAAGGTACTTCAAGAAGTACTTGAATACTTCTAGTACTAAGGTTTAATAATGCTCATCAATCTTATAATGATGGAGAGATTTAAGAAGAAACTAACTCAGGTCTAACCTCAGTATAGTGCTTGCTGATCGCATCTAAAAAGAATGACATCGTCTCGAAAGGGTGTGAGCGTGCAAAGGATTCTAGTGGGAAAAAACATTTGGCAATTAATGGAATAGAAGGCAAAATTTTCAACGGCAAAAACTATAAAAAGCTAAACTAGACTTCGTAATGATAAAAGATAAAAACGTTTTGAGGTATTCCTCAAAGTCTCAGAACTACCTTTTTTCCACAATTGACTCTTAGATTTCTCTACCAACAAAAGGTAGAAATAAGCAGATACGCTGAGAAAAAAATCGGAATAATCGATTTTGCTTTTTAAAATAAAGACAAAATTGCGATATTAGAACGCTATATTTTTTATCTTTTGATTTAATAAAAGCGGAAGTTAGCTTAAAAATTTTCGAGACTGAATCAGGTATCACGAGATCAGGTATCACGAGAGGGATACCCATACAACAGAGCTGTACTCACCTAAATCTACAGTGGCATCCTCCAGATTGACCAGAATGAGCCCCAAACTGTTCTTGAGCGCCTGAAGGTCGTCGGGCAGCCGTCCAGCAGTTCCTATCGAAACCTTCAGCTGGGTCGAGTTCAGCTGTAACCGTTCAAAGTAATATCTTTTGGCTGAAGGCGCTGTGTTAGCTACTGCAGTTCTGTAGTTTAAGTAAATAGGCTCACTTCAGTCACATAAATTTCACAGTTTAAAACAAAGATGTACATCTGAACTACGTTAAAAAAGTTGTATAAAGTGACCATGACTAGAACTTGATGGTATTTCACTAGGATTATCAAAGTATGGAAAGATCGAAGGGTTGGACGAGGAATTTCAATAATGACTATTCTTGTACGGATCTAGCCAAGAAAGCTTGAAAACTAAAAGTTACTACAGAAACCGGAGATAACTGCCGGCTCCATGGGTCACTTGGCTCGTAAAGGATTTAGCTAAGCTTTTTTAAGTGCAAAGTATTTCTAGAAGGTAGATTCGGGTATGTATGGAAGAAATAGTCCTACCGCTGGTTATCATAAAGTGATTCATCGTCTTCTTCATTCGTTATGGTAGCATCATCATCATGAATGACGTAACCGAAGAACTGCAACAGCTTCAAAAGCAGCATCTCATCAATCTGAAGGGTCATCTTACGAACACAGATCTCCAGGTTCTACATGATAACAAGAACAGTACACAGTATAAAACGACTCTATACCACCAGCAAGTTTATGTATTTCATTCTCATTAAGAAACAAATGCAGCCTCCAACAATTCAACTAATCACAACAAACAAAACCCAAACAAACTCCATTGGAACGATATTTATAGTCTACCTTTCAAAGCCACCATTAAAACAAAGCTAATACATTTCCAGTAAAAATCTCTACAGAGAAGCATCACAACTAATGATCTTCTCCATAAAATAGGAAAATTCAGATAATTGTACCTTCTGTGACCTTGCGAAGGAAAGCATTCTACACCGTTTTAGGGATGTAAGTTTACACAACAATTTGGAAGGAAATGGAATCTTGGTTGGCCAGAAAATTACAAACACCCAACCATTGTTTCATGTAAATTGGTTTAGGCATAAAAAGATAGATCAAGATAAATCTAATGTTTTTTTACCATACTTTACAATTAGACAAACATTTATCTATTTAGGTTAAAAAGTGTTGTTCCAAAAGTACAAAAAATAGAAAAGCAGACTAGCCACGCACAGTTTATTTTAGTAAGAAATTGGGATCGTTAAATTGAATTTAAAATTTCCCTAATGCGAACGAAAGACAATCATCACCATTACAGTTAACACGTAGCATTTTTTGTTTGGCCCTTTTAAAAATTAAATAAATAATAAAAACAAGAATTTAGTTGCTGTGATTTCAGCCATGAAACTTGATTTTGTAAGGCTTAAACTACGGCATATGTACCTTGTATATATCGACGTTGTGTAGTTTTGTTGGTTCACGGGATGCAGTCAGGTGAAAGGCTGGTTGGCTTGGCAATAATTCTTCCTTACTTCCCTTTTCCACAGGTGTAGCGAACAATAATACAGCTGACTGACTGCCGTAAAGTTGATTATCAATCTGTATTAAGTATATATGATTAAAAATATGGAGCGAAGGAGTAAAGCATTTTGAGTTACAGAAACCACACAGGCCAAAAATTAATATTTCAATTCAATCTCACCTGGATTCTCCCAATGTTGGCCTCCAAGCCTTCAGTCTTACAAGTCCGTGTGTAATCGATCTGCAACAGAATTAAAATATGCAATAAAAACAATCGTGTCAAACTATACGTAGAAAAAGTGTTGATAGCTACGCAAAAATTGTTGTTAAGGGTAAGAAAGTTGAAAAGTAATTAGAGTAACCGCTGACCTGTATCTGTTCAAGACTCGCAAACACGAGTTCCTCAGGAACGGCGTTGATCACGGAAACTCCGATGCCTCCAGCAAGCCTCACTTGCATTTCCAATTCTGACACGGTTGGTTCAGTGACTAGACTAGTGACTGCCGTCTGCCGTAGGCCTCCCTTCTGTTCAACGAACATCCAGTCCTTCTCAGAAGAGTCATCATTAGACTTCACAGCAAATATAGTTCAAGTGTTATGAGTTCATGAAGGTGAAAGCAACAAACGATCCAGATTAAAATAAACAGGCAAAAACAGAAAACATAAAATAAAATAAACGCTATCGCTCAAGAACGAAGTTTTTTTTTTCTTGAAAGTTTTTACAGTGAAATGATTGACGATAACACTATTTTTGAAAGGTGGCCATGTAACCCGTCATCACTTAAAGTATGTTTTCTATTCAAATTGTCTCTTAAATTAATTATGGTATCTTCAACGTGAAATTTATTGGAGCAAATATTTGGAACGAAATTAATAAAGATCTAAAAAATCTTTCCATGAAGACGTTTAAAGCTAAACGAAAAGAAAAGTTCATCTTAAAGTCTTAAATTACTTAGTATCCTGTAATATATATTTGCTTTATAGCTAGTGTTTTTCTGGCTTCATCGCTTTTCCTTTTGTTTCCTCTTATTCCCCTTTAACATACCGATCATGCACTAACTTATTTTA
>JAOBBB020162601.1:0-12339 GCA_025331005.2 Zoanthus gigantus
ATGGTCTGGAGGGACGGTTTGGCGATCGTCCTCAAAATTCTTCCAACTCAAATACTTCTTTCAACTCCTTCACTATTCGCCAAAATTTAGGGTAGAGAGTGGCCTTAAGTTTGACAGCTTGTAGTTGGATCGTCTGACAAGTTCTAATGATGTGATTTGCAATGACTGAGGTGAAAAGAAGTTACAGCTTTAAGTTTTGTACAAATATCCAAATAAAATGAACTTGTTAGAAATTCTTTTTAGGGTTCTGTGTTTTATTAGTTAAAATAACATAATTTGAAAAAACGTGTTTAATCTCTTTGCAATGCCGGTGTAGTAAGGTAACAATAGTAGTTAATCTTTTGCTCAAAAATTTCACGTCTTCCAGGATTGCCTGAACCTTGCAATGAAATCAAGCGAACCCTCTCCTTCACGGTTTAACTTACCAGTCAGTGACGGGTTTGCTGAGGTCCAGCTTACCAAGGTCAATAAGCACCTAACATGGAGAAAAAGGTTAGTCCATGTAAGCAGCGAAACAAGACTTTAGGATCGCTTTTGTTACTGGATTCTTCGCCGCGGCATATAAGCATTATTTGGCAGATTAAGCTTTCAGATTAAGTTTCTTCCTAAAATTTTTTTTAGATTCCATCTTAGTTTCTTTCCCTTAATACCAGATTGCTAAGTTTGCTAACCAGTCCACTCTTACAACTTTGGTCGCAATAAGCAACTCCTAACGACAAATTGATATAAGTTAGTATTTCTGAATTAATAAAAATAAAAATTATTTTTTACCTGTCCCATGGACGTTTTGCTTTTAGAAAAGAATGAGACGTCGTTTTTAACTGTGATATCCAAAGTTCGTTCCTTTAACTTGTCTTCCGGTACCTGCCATTCAAACCTAGAGACAAATATTTTTGTATGTTAACAATGCTCTCAGTAGAAGAGACAGACCACACAACATCGGGATCACCACCCTATTCTTTATGCAGAATTTGTAATAGTCCACTAGTAGAGTGATACTATTGATAATAGACCCCTAGTAGAGTAGTAGATCAGAATGTAGGATTTGTAATAGTCCACTAGTACAGTGATACTATTGATAATAGACCCCTAGTAGAGTAGTCAATCAGAATGTAGGATCTGCAATAGTCCACTAGTAGAGTGATACTATTGATAATAGACCCCTAGTAGAGTAGTCAATCAGAATGTAGGATCTGCAATAGTCCACTAATAGAGTGATACTAGTGATAATGGACTTGGGGGCCGAGTAAAATTTAGGAATAATTTCACGTGTTTTTTCAACCAGCTCCCAAACATCGCCAAGTAATTTCTTCCTCAATTATAGAAAATTGCCCTCCCTCGTGATCCAATCAGCACCGACGGTAACTTTGCCCTTTATGTTATAAATGGGATCATTGTTAATTAGGGAAAAGATGCATTCTGATTGGCTACCCTTCTCACCTACCAAACAGCGAAAGGTTGCGCCAGGCAAGGGCAGGAAATTTCAAAATGGTTTTTCTTGAGAGTTTGTCGGACTTATCGTATACATTTGTGGGAGCTGAAATGTACGTTTAAACGATGGCTGAATTTATTACCCACAGGGATCTAGATACGGATCTTGAAAACACGCTTGACACAACAAACTGTTCACTTTATTGCGGCTTATAAATTATATAGAAACTGTTGGCAGAAAGGATACTCCGTAAATGATTCGTAAGGTGACGCCAACCCTTACTCGTTGATAACAACAACAATCGTTAATCTTTATGATCCACTTGCTTTCAGCTCCTCGGTTCTCAGAAATAATTTTTCAAACGTACATCGTCTAGCCGTTGCGACTTTGATTGTGGACAACGATGGCAGTGTTCTTTAAGCCGTCGCAGTGTCCATTAAGCGGTTTCTATGGTGAATTGAAATTAAAGTCGAAAATAGGTAAATTTTCATTCATGTTTTACCTGTCACTGTTGCAATGCGGTTTGTGTTTAGTTCAATTCCGAAATAAAAATCAAAGACAAAAGTAGTGAATAAATTGTGTAATAAAAAAATTTGTGAGACGATTAAAGAAAAATCGGATAATATTTGGATCAGTGGCTGGATTCCTGCAAATGAATTGTAAAAACTTTGAGAATGAGCGAACCAGACTGATAGCGTTAATTTTTGAATATATTTTTCAGAATTTGCAGTGTCGCGGACAATAGCAGTTGGTTGTAACTTCAATTTCATCATCAAAGATTATGCCTAAATTATGAATTAAAGTTGCACAAAAATGTTATTTAACTGCTTTTCGGAAAAAAATAATACATATTCAAGACATTTTTATTTGAGGTTTTTGTCAATGCTGCTTTCTTTGTGTTAAGGTGCTGTTACACTGTGCAATTTACCAGCAACTTGTGTCGCAAACGGCGTCGCGAGACAAGTTGCTGAGAAAATTGCGCGGTGTAACACCACCTTTAAAGCTCTTCTCAAATTTTTAAAAAATTGTGAATTGGAAACTACGACTTTTAGACGGTAGCACTACTAGAAAAGAAAAAATTTAGTAATAAAAATGTAAATTCTACACCGTAGAAAAGAGAGAATACTTACTGACGTTTCGGACGTTAGTCCTTCGTCGTAGTAAAGGTACTAAAAAGCGTCCAGTCGTGATTGAATTTTCTCTACATTTCTCTGTAATTCATTAGTTTAAAAAAGTTGTAAATTGGAAACTTTAAAGTTTAGACAAAGAAATTTAATCCCAAAACTTGAAGAATAAACAGATTAATGTAGGTTTAGAGAGTTAAAACTCGGAAAACCTGCAAAGATGAGCTTTATTCCGACTCTGTATATACAAAAAATCGTTTTCTCTTCACCCGGTTTCTGAGAGTAGTCGCTTTTAAAATATTAAACTTGATATCAGTTCAGAGAAAAATTATCAAGTATATGCAATGCGGAAGCTCGTGCCTGTGAGCTATGCCATGCTGAGACAGCAAACCAGGTCAGGTAAAAACTGGGTAGCGGTAAGAAGAGGGACGGAAACATTTTATGGCAAAATGAAAACATTTCAGATCGACTCTTTTGTGCCCCACCCTCCCTTCCAAAGGCTAATCTGTAAGGTGCCCCCCCTTTTAAAATTTCTGAATCCGCCCTTGCAAAATAACCTTCAAGGCTCATTTCTGTGGTATTTTTAACTTTTTATAGGTATTTCCCCGCTTATAATTGTTCAGTCTTCGTTATCCTCTTGATTTTTAATCTCTATCAGTTTCTCCGCACACTGGTTGTCTTTTTCCCTTTTTTCTCGGCTTATTTCTAAGTTTTCTTTTTTTATTATTGTCGCTTCCGGTGGTTTCCGCTTTTACCAGTTTTCTGCTTTTCTAATGCTATTTCTTCTTTTCCTCTCTTTTCCGCTTTTCAGTTGTTTCCGAACGTCGTTTTACAACTACTTGGTATAAATTGGCGAAAAAATACTAGCGATACAAAAATCCTCAACTTGTCGCGCAACAATTGTCTCGTTAAAGTTGTAAGCTAAATTCGTTACGAGCCAGGTGGCTCATGGAGGCGGCGCTTATCTCCGGTTTCTGTAGTGTTAAGCGTATGAGAGTCTTTGACTTCCTCTGAACGGGGCACTAACCCATCGCAGGTCAGCTCTCAGCAGAGTACGAACCCTCGACTCCGTCTCGGGTTTCCACTGACCTGCTCTCGAATTCTCCCAAACGTTTGCCTTGGTTTTCACCAGGCTCTGAAGGCACGGAGAACATGTTTTATTTCTTAACTAACAAATTGTTACTTGAGCTTTTTCTTAAACCACGGTTTTGCTACCGCTCAAAACAAATTGATTATGCATTTTATTGATATAAACATGTGTGTTTTCGTAAGCACGATAATGACGAGAGCGATATGATTGGCTGTTTCGAAGTTGCACAAGTTTGAAGAACATTTCATGAAAGATAATATAAAGAAGAACATTTCATGAAAGAACATTTCATGAAAGATAATATAAAGAAGTACATTTCATGAAAGAACATTTCATGAAAGATAATATAAAACTATACGTATAACTTTTTATAACGTCTTTCTCTTTGTTTTAAGTTAGAGAATATTAGTTGTATAAAAAATGAAACATGTTCTCCGGGCCTTCATAGCCTGGTGAAAACCTCTACAAAGTTTGAGAATTCTCGAGCAGATTTTCGCTGATCTCCCAAACTTTCGCCTCGTATGAAAGCACGGAGAAAATGCTTTGCTCTTAAATGCTCATATTACGTGCATACATGTATATGCAATTTCGTTTTTTCAACGGAATCACTGTATGATATGATATGATATTAGCCTCTCCTTTCCCCACTAAGTATTGTGATAGTTTTGCATGGGTGAGGGGTAGTGGAAAGAACTTGTTCGGTACCAGTGCAGCCGCGCTCATACGAAAATATCCAACATGGTGGCGAAATTGATAAAGTTCTATTTATTTATTTTCTTTTATCTCTGCGCGTTTGCTAAAGCAGAAGATCCTGATAACTCCTCAGTAGTTGAAGTAGAAAAAGGTAAGTAATTATAATTTTAGCAAAAACTTTGTAATTTTACTAAAGAAAGTCGAGACTAAACCGTGTTTACAACAGTCAATAATAATTATATAAATTAATAAACGATTTAATGATATATACATTTTCATCTTGTTAGAGCCAGAGAAACCATGGTTTGTTGAAAGTGTAAATGTCACTTTTTCAGACGAACCATCAGCAAAAGAGATGGTCGAGAAAATGGAGCAAGAAAAGCTTAACTCTACCGAACAATCTTTAAACTCTTCTTCGAATACAAACTCTACAGACAGCGAACCGAGACGGCCCAAATGGCTTTGCATTAACCGCAAAATGCCAGAAAACACATCAAAGAAAGTTCTAGTTATGAATGATGCACTTGCTTTGAGTTGGATCAATGGAACGATTGCTAATGCCTCAGGAAGATGTGCATTAGTGTTGTTTTATGCAAAGTTTTGCTCATTTTGTGCCAAAATGGCGCCATTGTATAATGCCATTGGACGAGCAGTGAGCGATATACCTATTATTGCTATAGATGCATATATCCACACCAGGTATGTTGAGTGAAAAGTTTGTTGATTAGGCTGGGTCAGGGAAAATTTCCGTTCTGGGGCTTACTTATAATTGTGCATGGCATTGCAGGTTTTCACTTTTAATAAAAGAATTTTGATTTTTTCCTTTGTTTGGGACACCAACACGCGCACTATGTTTCTTCCCTTTAGTCAATTGGGATTGATTGAAAACCAAGAATATTCAAAATCAATGAGCCAGACATGTTTGGGTAAACTTTTAAGTTTGAGTGCAAAACTTTGAAGTTTGATTGGCTGACAGAGCAGGTTTTTGTCACACGTGTGCACAGTTAGTTGCAAGTGACAATATCATGGCAAGAAAGTTATGTAACCAAAATCCTGTTTTCCATTTTCCAGTCACAAATCCTCAATGAAGACATTTTGGGCACTCAAAGAAGTGACTTTACATTTTACATTTTCATTTTGAATGCATGACCTTTTTTATGTTAGAGTGAAGATGGATACTGGAAAACTGTTCAATTATTCTGAATAAAAAGCTGGAAATAAGAATTCACAGCTTGCAGGTCTCACTTTACAGTGCCAGGTTTTTTCAGTGGCTTTTGGTGTTACAGATCATTATTAATAATAATTATAAAATTATTTGGATAGTACGTGTCTTTTGATTGTTCAACAAGTGTGTTTTCATAGCACGAAAATGATGTGAGCAATATGGATGGCTCTGTCTCCAAGTTATGAGAAGTAACAGTTTCATGAAAGAAATTTAAGTATACATACAGTACATGCTTTGTATATCGTCTAAATTCTTTGTTAAGACGGAAAGTAATAGTTTTACAAAGAAATAAAACATGTTATTCATGCCTTCATAGCGTGGTGAAAACCTTGTCAAAGTTTGTAAAAGTCTGTTGATGAAATCTTATAATTCTCGATAAATAATAACTTGCCAAATTTATTGCCCACAATTACAGGTGTATATGTTTTCAGTTTTGAAAGCTAATGAAATAGTGTATGAAACTATTTTTAAATACTGTGTTTCAATTTCATATTCAGCTTAAATGCAAGATTTGGTGTGGTTGCAGTCCCTACAATAATGCTGTTTTACAATGGCAAACCAGTGTTGAAATTCAATAACACCAAGACTTTTGAAGCACTCAAGTCCTTCTTGACTAACAATACAGGTAATGTTATCTACTTTAGTTAAGAGTGGGCAAAAAACTTGGGTGCTTTGTAATTGCCAAACGAAATGCTACTGGAGCAACTTCCAGATTCTATACCCCATCCCCGAATTCCCTCAAAAACAAAGCTTTCCACAGTTGCTTTTAATGGCTGTTACGATACATCTTGTTTACAACAAAAGTATAATAATTATTCATCTCAATCACAACAAAATTTTTACTCTAAACTTTGGGATCAAACAACAATGTCTACCTAAACTGAGCTAAAATGAAAAGCGTACATGGCTATGGTGTAAGTTTAAAATGAGTTGAAAAAGCCAGTGCGGCCAAAAAGGAGGGGGGGGGGGTGGGGGTAGGAAACAGGCCCTTTGGCCCCCTCCCCTAAATCCACCAATTGCTATGTGTCATTTCTATAACTTTTGTGCCTGAAACACCAGGTCTTATTGGCCATCACTTATAGCTCAATAAATTCCTTCGTGATTCACTTTAATATCAAAGCAACACACATAGGGATAAATTTCCTAACCAAAGGAATTCACCTTTGGTCCAAATGTTTTAAAAATGAAATGAACAGGAGAAATACCGCTTGGCATATCCCAAGCATTTTACCTCACAGACACGTTCATGGAACTAGACTTTGTGACAATGCCACTAGACATCAATAGCAAAACTTAACAGGGGTGTAGATACTTGTTTTAATTTTTTACTTGTTTTGAAATGTGGGCATCATGGGCGGGTATGGAGAGGTAGAGTTTACAAGTCCTTTTTGTGATGGCTACTCACTTTTAAAGCCAGAAAAAACACTCTTTCAACCGGTTAATAATTTTTCTTGGCTCCAAGCTATTATCTACATCCCCACACAAGCTCTAGATCTATTCTTCATGGTTTTTAACTCTAGGGATCATGACTTGATTAATTAAAATTATATTCATCTATGCCAAACAGGTTTGACTCTAGACTCTTCAGTGGAAGTGTCACAACAGGACTATGATGGACCACTCTCAAGCAAACCAGAACATTATCCAGATTATTATTTGATATTTTCGGCATTTTTCCTGTTTGCCTTTGCTGTACATCTTTTTGTTCAGTCACAATACTGCCTGGTGTTGTGGAACAAGGTACACAATATTGTATGGACACAGCTTCCGGTTATTAACTTGTTTTTTAAACCGAAAAGAGACTAGTTTATGACGCTGTAAAAATGGTTGCCTCTTGATGTCTAACAAAGTGGACAGAAAGTTCTGTGCTACAAACTCTTCAGGTATGTGCTGGCAGCAGAAACTCTTTTGTAGCCATCTGCTCATGAATAGTCAAAGCGTTATGGTGTTATGTTTGAAGAACACGCAGAAATGTCCAGGATCTATCATGCCAGTTGGTGTTCTGACATTGAATAGTTCTTCACTCACAATTTTCACAATGGTTTGTACTGTAGCAAACAAAATAATGTGTGAACAGGATATTTTTGTGGCAATAAATCCTCATGATGACAGCAAGAAAACAACTTGAGGGTCAGTCCTAAACAATTCTTGTGATAAAGCTCAAATTATTGTTTAAATACTTTAATAATTCATTGTGTTCAAACATAGTTATGTGTACTACTTTAATTGCAATGCCCTGGAAAGGATTTTCAGTTGCAAAGCAATCAAGCTAAAATAAATAATTTAATAATTAAGCTAATAAGGAAGCTAAACTGGTACTCATTTACTGAATTTGGAAGGATGTAGAGCTGAGTTGGTATCTTTGACAGAAAAGAAGGTCACTCAAATGTTCAACTCCCGGCAGAGCTTTAGGTGTTTATGGCTAGAAAGCACCTACCCCCCCCCCCACCAAGTGCTGCTTTGTGAATACACATTTAAGAATTAGTGAAATACATGTCATTGTATCATAAGTACTATATTATAGTATGAAAAAACCTTTTTGTGCTTATTAGCTTTTGAGTAGCAGATCTTGGAATACTCACTAATGCCAAGTCAGATTTTAGAATTTCAATCAAAATTGTAATAATCAAGCTAGTGAGAAAATTTGTGCCTTTTAAATTATTGCGGACTCAGTAATGATAGTTGTAATAAAATATTTATTCCTTTATTTCATCAGCAAGTCTGTTAATAAGAATAAAGTCTACTTTTTCAGCAGTTTGATATAACTATAATTTATTAGTAGATTGGAAAAGGTTTTATTATAAGTAATTTGTTAGCATTGTTTTAAAAAACTTTGAGGAGAGGAGTGGGGGAACGCTGATATCAATAGTTACCATTTAGTAGGGAATACAGATATTACAGATAATAAGTGCTCATATCACTGTGATACTGACAGTGTTTACCATGTTAAACTTAGAGGAGAGAAGTGGGGCACCAGTTAGTAGGGAATATAGATATCACGGAAGTGCAAATATCAATGGGATACAGACAGTATTTACTAAGGAGAGAAGTGGGGAACTATTTTGTGGGGAATACATATATCTGGGGGTGCACATATCACTCTGAAACCAACATGGCTATACTTGACCAGTATCCCACTGGGACACTAAAGCATCCCCTTATCGCTCCATTTCCCCTTGACTATCTCCCTCTAATCCACTCTAGTCCCACTCCCCTCACATTCAATGTTGTGTGTAAAAAATGGCTGGAAATGAGCTAAGGCACCCCATGCCTACTTTGAACAGGGAGGGAGAGGATTGTATTGAGTAAATGACATTTATAACAAGTGCTGGGGAGGGGAGGGGTAGAGAGGGGTTGTGATTAGCATTTATTGTTAAATATAGTTGACTCTTGTATTTGTTTTTGGTAAAAGCACAGAAATGTCAAAGTATCCCAATGTTATTAACAAGGATTGTATTGTCACGGCAGTTGTAGAAGTACCGCGCACCTAACTGGAACAGTTATACAACCTTGGCTTTATCAAAGCGAATAGCTAATTCATTTGAGTGGGCAGATCGTTTTTTACCTTGATTCTTACCCACCACAGGCGTAGGACAACCAGTAGACTAAACAGTGCAACACTGAAAGTGTTAGAGCAGTTTTCATTAATCAGTGAAATACACTTTTCGCATATTACACCTTAGCACAGTCCAGTTCCTTTGTTCTCTTTTGTGATTTCTTGACTATTACACTTTGTTTCACGGAAAAAAAAATCTCGGCCAAAAAAGTGGAAAAAAAAATGTCGGTAAAAAAAAATTGGGAAAAATCTCGGCCAAAAAAAAGTTGGAAAAAATCTTGTCAGAAAAAGTCAGTAAAAATCTCAGCAAAAAAAAAGTCGGAGAAAACATTTCGGCCAAAAAAAAAGTCGGAAAAAATCTTGGCAAAAAACAAAGTGGGAAAAAAAATCTCGACAAAAAAAAAGTCAGAAAAAATCTCGAAAACCTATGCCAAAAAACAGTCGCAGAAAATACCTCGAAAAACAAAAATCGGAAAAAAAATCTCGGCAAAAAAGTCGTCGAATAAAAGAAAGTCGGATTTTCAGGATGGCACTAACAAGCCACAGTAATTTCGACCCCAGACCTAGTTGTTATTGTGTTATCTTGATACAGGTTTCCCATGTACGCTAGAAGTAGACGATTGTAATTGCTGTTAGTGCAAGAGATTGGATACAGGAAGGTCAGTTAAATATTATGTGTTTTTGTTATTAAGAAATGCGTATAAAAAAGTTTGACTCAGAAGGTTAAACGAGCAAAAGCGCTTCTATGTATTATTATGCCGGTTTAAAATCTCGAAAACGGCGCTTCAAGGTGTCTTTCTCGGCCAACGGTCGACTTTTAACGGATATAACATAGCCAGTGATTCTACGGTTTCAAATATCATGGCAGAGAAGAAAGCAAAGAAAGTTTGAAAGCGAAAGGGACTCGGTAAAGAATAGAATGTTTTCGCTATCAGACATTTGTCACTTTTCAACAAAGCACGCAAGAAGAAACAAACCCTGTCTCACGTCTAGTTGGAGCCACTGGCTACGTCATAAAAGCCAATTTCGTCACCAGTCTCTCGAGACACCTGATTGGCCTTTTTTAGCTACTTTAATAAGCAGCAAAAAACTTTTTAAAAAAAAGTTACCAACTCAAATATTTTATTGCGTAATGAGGGTGTTGTAATCTTTCATTTTCTGCAAAAGATTTTTTGCTTCATATAAATAATTAAGTGTAGGAAACAAGTGTTTAATCTATCGAAGGACTGCGTTGGCAGTTTCGGAAAAACTGAAATGACCAGTAATAAGAAACGGTTCAAATGCGCGTTAACAACTCGGCCATTTTATGCTTTTGACATTGATAAAAACGATGGCGTTTTTTTTAAATCAAAGCGCTTTATCATATCGGCGAAAGAGCGACTGACGACTGTCCAGATAGGGAGGTCCTGGACCGGAGTGATGTCACACTTGCATCTCGTCACCAAGCTTTCTGTTTCTGGTGCGATATCCTGCAAACTTTAACTTGTTTTGGGATCTTTGTTCGTTCTTTCGCTGGTTGTTAATGAGAGTCCAATTTGAATAGTGTTTTTGATTTCCGACTTTGTTGTTATCAACAAGAAGAGGAAAGGCATTTAGAGTCAAAACGTTTTGAGAGAAATTCAAACTTTAGAGTCACAAAAACAGCACACGGAGGTCTTGAACAAAGAAAAAAAGTTTACTATCGTTTTTCCAAACATCAAAAACGCCTTTCGGCGTGTTTTCAAAACATGGTTTGGTGGGCATGGCATGGTTACCACAGGGTACCCAGTTCAATCCTGGCTCTGCCGAGATTTGAATATTTGTGCGACCTCTTTTCTACCTAAGCTAACTCAGCTTTCCATCCTTCCGGGGTAGGGAAATGAGTACCAGCGTCTGCTGGGAGCTAACCTACGATGGATTAGTGTCCCATCCAGGGGGAGTCACAGACTCTCATCCGTATAAAACTACAGAAACCGGGGCTACGTTAAGGCTCCATTGGTCTCTAGGGTCGTAAAGGATTTTGTTAAGAAGCAAAAGCTATTGAGAGCAAATCATTTTAGTGGGTGTTTCAATGCCATTCAAAAGTGAAGAATAATGGCTGTTACTGATCGACCTTCCGCAAACAGTTTGACTTCGTGGCTCAATTAATGAGAGCACTGCACTAGTTAGTAATGCAGAGGTCACGCGGGTGCGGATCCCTTCTAAGCCTGGTATTTTTTGAAGGCTTCTCTACCGCAATTAACTACACTGCGTTGATCAACGCAAAACTTGTTAGTCCTTGATTAACGCGTTTCCAGACCCCAACCGGTAGGTGAAATATATGACGTCACTTGCGTCCGATCATTTCTAGGGAGGTCTTCATTAGTAGGCCATTATACACGACAAAAAATTTAAAACGAAAAATCAAGGCTTGAGATAAAGATGTATTCAACAATGTATATTACAAGATGTTGTAATATTTGCCGCAACCGGCAAACGAATATTAAGTAAAGCCACAAATATTCTCCGAGCAACAAGTCCTTTTATTTTGATTTTTAAAAAATTCAGATACAAAACCTTGTTAATGCGTCATTCGAATTCTCTTTGTAATGAGATCACAGGTAGCCCAAGCTCTTAATGCATATATATAGAATATAAATATTTTACTTCGATGTACACATATGAAATAAAATTTGAAAACAAACATTTTTGTGGCACTTTTACTTGCTTCCTTCTGGGGATATTTTGGGCCATTTGTATACTAGGAGTTATGGGAAAGATTGAAAAAGTGAATGTGGAAGAGGAGTTAGAGAAGAGAGAGAGAGAGAGAGAAAGAGAGTCAAGTCGGGGCCAACTTTCAATTATGCTATCGATATATTTCATTATTTTGTAAACATGTGGGGACTTTTGTCAGTTTACTTACTGCAACAAGTATCAAGCATTGTGCTGGCGAGTGTTGGAGTCGATCGAAGCGTTTGTGTAGATTACACAGCCGAAAGTGTATGGGGTGCTCTGTCGAGACGAGCAAGATGGCTTCCTACCTTCTCTTCTCTTCCCCTTCTTCTTTTCTCTCTCTCGCTCTTTTCTTCTTTCTCCCCTCTTCCTCAACTACTATTATGATTCAAAACTAACTTTCGGATAAAAATGGCCCCAAATATCCCCAGGAGAAAGCAAGTAAGTGACACAAGTTCAAGTTCAAGTTCAAGTTTATTGGTTTGCACATTTACAGTGTAGATTCCTTTTTTCAAATATATCAAAACT
>JAOBBB020162690.1:0-12339 GCA_025331005.2 Zoanthus gigantus
AAAAAATTCTAAAATGGGAGTTAAATTTTTCAAACTGGGAGTTAGAATTTTTCAAAATGGGAGTTAAAATTTTTCAAAATGGGAGTTAAAAATTTTCAAGATGGGAGTTAAGAAAATATATTTTTTTTATTTCGGTTAAACTCCAATGTCCCCTCAGGGCTTCCGTAAGTAAAGGAAGACAGACCACATCACCTAGGATCACTACCCTGCTCTTTTCGACAAGTGCATGAGTTATTTTAAGTCCCCGGATAAAGAGTCTACGGTTTACTTTTTATCCGAAAAGACCCTAAGATCTAACCATTTGCAGATGTTATAAAAAAGGAAGCACCATACACTCAAAACCCCGCTTGGAAATTCAGAAGAATATAATTATTTTTGTTTTACTGTGTAAAAATGTTAGTGTATAAAATATATGTTCATTAAAAAAATTTTCATTTTCTACCGCAGGATAATTCCAAACACGTTATACAAGTAACATGAAAAATGAGTCAGGTTAGCTATAAAGATGGTTCACTGTTTATAAGAATGTATAATATTTGGGAGAAGATTTAATGTTTTAATTTATTTGAGAATTTCACGTCAATCTTCCTTATGATGTTCTTAAAGATAATCATGAGTATTTAGGGAAGAATGTTTTAGTGTTTCTGGTAATGGAATGCTTTAAAATGTATGAAATGATTTAGGATAACTGATTCAAAAGTGTGTATTTAACAAGCATCCATTTTGGAAAAACCTAAAGGTGAAAAACAAATCTCGTCAAAAATCCTCCTTTTAATAAGATCATTAAAAGGTAATCTCCTGAGACCTGAAAACTAAGCCAAGCGATAGTTAGTAGAGGCAAAAGTGGTTAAGAATGTAATTCGAAGCTCTTAGAGTTTTCTTCTTTTTTTATTTTTTCAGCTTATTTCAGTATCGTAATGGAATTTCTCCGTAACAAAAGGTCAGTTAAAAACTGCTCTCTCTAAGGCGATGTAGCTCTAAATCGATGGCTGTCTTGAAAACATGGAGTTTTATAGCACATGCTCTGCGAGTTCTCTTTAGAACCTTACAGGTTTATCATACATTTCCTGAAACCTCTGTACAACTTCTATCCGCCTTGCCACACAAGTTTTCCAACAAGTAGATAAACTTGTAATTCCTGTCCAAGGCCACGTAAGAAAAACAGAAACGTAATTCGAAGATACGTAAATTATACAATTGGACAATATTTGTTGGATATATACTCGCTGATATCAATTTCAGTGACAACCGCAGGACTTGACCACCATATCTTGGTATTTCTTGAGAATCACGTCATTACTTTCATCAAAATATAACACTGAAATTGATTTCGTTTTCGTAGGTGCGCAGCAAGGCTTTGGCACGGTGCGCGGGTTCATTAGATGCACAAGTGTCTGAACTATAGCGTGATTTGTAGAATTCATGGACGTTTCAAGAGGAAACGAACAATCGCCATTGCAGAAGAACGCCGAATAACCCTCCGGAGCGATAACCCAGTCCGTCCAACCCAAGTCTCGAAAACTAACATACAAAGCACGCCGTTGGCATTTTTTGTTAGCTGAAGTAGTGCGCGAGGGTGAACCTGCGGGCGCCGAATTCCATTGCGAATTGAGCGCACGCCGTTTTCGTTGAATGCCTTCGGTCGCACCAAAAGGGCCCTATCGGGGAAAAAGATAAAAATACCATAAACATTTTAAGAAAATAAACAATAGTTTATAATTATGAGCACTGACAACCCTGCCTCTTGGACTATGTTAGTTTTTTCTACAGCTCTGTTTAGTAAAAAACCAAGGATGATGTATCACACGTTGTTTTCACATGACGTCATGGCGGCCATGTTGGTATACTCTTTACAAAAGAATTTTGATTATTTCTTTTGTTTGGGACACCAACATGGCCGCTGTGTCTATTGTCTTTTGTGTCTCTTGGGATTGTGTGAAAACCAAGAACAGTCGGACAAATGAAATTTCAGCTCACGCCTTAAGATAGTTGGACCCCGATTGCATGACGACTTTAATTCCGGGCAGACATCTCAGCCAGCTGGGTGGGCTAAAATGTTTTTGCGATAACAAAAAGAAATTCAGCCTAGGCTGAAATTTCTTTGCAATTATATCGAAATTTTTGCCCCGTGTGCCAGAGCTTAATACTCCAGTGCCATCCGGCCGTCCCCATAAGGCCGATTTCCAAGCGTTCGTAAAAAGGGTCCAAGCTGAAATCTCAGCCCACTTAGTCGAGCTGCGGTGTTAGCCCGTGTTTAAGATTAATTTGTCTTGCAATCGGATCCTTAGACTTTAATTTAGATTATGTTGTTTAACCCTTTCAATCCCAGTCATTATTCAACACTCAACTTCACCTTACATAACACAAAAAAATAAGACGTATGTTAATGAGAAAATGCAATTTGATCAAATAAAGCAAACTACTGAAGATTAAAAGTGTGGGCTCAAGTTGGGAAAATATAGCAATACAACTGGGACAGAAAAAGTGAAAAATGTATTATTTAATATATATGTAATGAAATGCCTTTTTGCTATATTTGCAAACGCGGGTCTTTAATTGGACTTCATTCGCATACAGATTTTGATCGCGAACGAAATAAGGCCAAGTGGAAATAGCGATAAAACGTTTGGGTCTATTCATCCAATCTTACCATCACTTCTAATATTAAGTCTTTCTTTCCTTATAAAGATAAACTAAGTCGTTCTTTTATGTCAAAGGTCGTTTATAAAGCTAGTTGCTGGGATTGCGATGATTTATACATGGTAAGACTAAACGCAGACTTCATGACAGAAAAACTGAACGCTTTAAGGCATTAACAAATGACGATCAATTTTCAGCTTTCGCTAATCACCGACATTACTTCAACGGGTTATAATATCAAGTAGGATCACTTCAAAATTTTAGCCTCGGGCCGTTTTGACGTACATTGTAAAATTAAAGAAACCCTTTTAATTCGTGATTTAAATCCTGCCATGAATGTTAACATTGGCAGTGAAAACCTTTTTCTTTATTAATTTAATTATTATTATCTTTACAGTTTACTAATTTGTTACTTATACTAGTTACCATTCTTCCGCTTTCTATTTCAAATTTATTGTAACTCATTTTTGACGGTCACTTCTGAAGATGTTTGTTGTAACAAACAAAACGTTAAGTTAAATATATTTGAAACTTTACAACATGCGTTGTTCTATAATGTCTTTTACCGCAGTTTGTTTGATGTTTTTGATTAATTAAACCTGCATTGGATTAGTGTCTCGTTCGGGGGAAGTCAAAGACCCTCATCCGCTTAACACTACAGAAACTGGAGATAAGCGCCGGCTCCACGGGCCACTTGGCTTGTAAAAGAAAGATTGTACTTGATAAAACTATTGACTTCCTCAATTCAGAACTCATACAAAACAAAGAAGCACTGAAACACATGGATTCCGAGTTGAGAAATATTAAATTTAGCCACTAAAATACTGTTTACACAATACATCTAGGTAAAGTGGGGGCTTCATCAAGAGTTAAAGTTCTATGCGGGTATATTATCGTAGTGTTAAAATAAGACTGCATTTATATTTTCTTATTTTTTAATTTTTAGCCAGATGCTGGTGGTAGTTTAATGGATGACGTCATGACGTATTTTTCTGATCCTGAGAAATCAGGAAAGGACGAAGACTGGAACCGACTGGTGAAGGATCTGCAAGATACTTGATAGATGATAGTAAATTAGTTGAAATTCTAGAGTTGTATCTTAAAGAAAGTGGTTTCATTTTTAATAGTACTGTTCTAACAAGGAATGTTAGCCGCGAACCTTGTACAACAGAACACCTGCATCGTTCTGTAATAATTTTACTTTATCTGTCACATTTCAGGATAGGCTCGAATTAATTAACATTCATTAGAATGTGCAAATTGCTGCTTTTAACTAGTCAGCTAGTGGGATTTATTATTTCATTCGTTGAATGACTAACAGGAAGTTTAAAAGTAAACTTCGTATCGAGCCCTCTCAGATTTCGCAATAGCAGCAAACTGCTGATATTTTTTATGATTTATCAAACGGCAAAAAGCGTTTGGGGGCAACTGAAAAGGATGTCTTTAGAGACGGAAGTTTAATGCCAAGTATATGTTAACGAAGCCGAAGGAACAGACCATAACAACCTTATGTTTGAAAAGGTTTTTAAAAAGCTTTATGCAAAAGAGTAGTTAACGAATGTGCTCTTTTTGTTCTAACGGTCTGTTGCAAGAAAGTTGAGGCCAAAATCCCGTGCAGCCGGAATTTAGATGCAAGCGAAATTTGAAAAAAAAAAAAAAAATTCAACCTGGAAAAAAATTAGATAATGCCTGTATCCTGTACAATGGCTTTTTAGTAACTCGAAGAGTTTCCTGACCTCAAGATAGAAATTCTGTTAAAATAGTGTATCTGTGTCACTAGTTTATTTTTCATTACAATACTGTTTATCCTTATTCCGATACTTTTAATCATCGGCTAATACATTTTTATTGAGTTTTAAGGACAACTAGATATTGCGATGTTCCCTAATAGGAACACAATTGCTATTATTTTTTTATATATCTAGCCTGAAAACCCACGGAAGCTTGAAAGACTTGTTAAAACTATAAAGCTTAGTGTCGAGTGAATTTTTAGCGAAAACTTTTCACATACTGTAATATGAAGTACAACTCTTACTTTGGATAAATCAAGGATTAGGTTTTTTAAATATTCTCCATGAAATGTTTTATTGTTTATTGTAAGGACGCTTTTTCAAAACACTTCCAAAGGAGGTTTCGTTATCCACTAACATCAGTTTCATCGAATTGTCAAAATTGTGCATCAGGAATATACTTTTCCGTGGGCTTTGAGGCGGGTTTTTATGTTGATTAAAGT
This sequence comes from Zoanthus gigantus, assembly GCA_025331005.2. Classification (NCBI taxonomy): domain Eukaryota; kingdom Metazoa; phylum Cnidaria; class Anthozoa; order Zoantharia; family Zoanthidae; genus Zoanthus; species Zoanthus gigantus. Next base: position 4,874 of record JAOBBB020162690.1, read on the forward strand.
AGAGTTTAGTTTTGGCAGTTTTTAAGTTCTTTTTTAGTTAATAAGCTTTTAAATACAAGACCGAGATATGGATATTAGATTCAAGCTAGCCCATATTTAATGTTGTCGGAATATTCACAAATTTCTTATGAAACTTTTCAGTTAAATAACACAAACTTTTAATATAGCAGTAGATTTATTTTTATCAGCAGTAAAGTACTTATAGTGTTGATGGAAGCGGTCTAGTCTACAATTTGAACTGAAATCGTAAGACGTTTTACCTGAAATATGACTGCTTGCCGCATTGAAAAATATCAGTTGTGTTGAAATAAACAGCAACAAATCCAAACTGTTTCCCTTTTGCTTGGCTTGTTGCAATACTTGTTCTTAAACTGTATGTTAGGTTATAGTATGGTATGGTATGCTATCACGGGTGTATGGTGTATTGTATGGCCTAGTATGGTACGGTGTATGGTATGTGTGTGTTTGGTGTGGTTTATGGTATGGTAGTGAATGGTACGGTGTGGACTCGGATTCGTATGTTTCGAACTATATCATGAGAAATGTCCTTGCATGCAAGCGGCTGTGTATGCCGTTATGGTATAGTATGGGCATGGCATGTTATGGTATGGTAGTGAATGGTTTGGTGTGGGTTGATTAGTACGTTTCGAACTATACCATGAGAAACGTCCTTGAATGCAGGGGGCTGTTTTATGCTGGCCCGTTAAGATGCGACCCCCCTAATAAAAATTTTTAAAAAATTTCATTGCCTTCATAACCTGCTAAAAACGTGGCGAACTTTTGAGAGGATTCTAGAGCAGATCAGGTAAAAACCGTGGCGAACGTTCAAGAGAATTGGAGAGCAGATTTGAAGGCAGCGTGGCTCAGTTTTTTTTATCAGTGAAAACACGAGACGCCGTCAAGTCCATTAACCTGCTCGAGAATTCTCACAAATTTTGCCGAGGTTTTCATCAGTCTGTAATAAAGGCACGGAGAACATGTTTCATTTCTTTTATTAAATTATTTTCCGACTTAATAAAGAGAAAGACGATATATGAAGCGCGTAATTTCGTTCATGAAACTGTAAATTTTCAGATCTTGGAGACAATCGTATTGCTCCCGTCATTTTCGTGCTTCATTGCACTGTGAAAACAAAAAAAATACACGTACTGTCCAATTTATTTTATATATTTTTAAAAAAGAAAAACGCTTATGTATGCGAATTTTGGTAAAGTTCAAGATTCCAGCGAGGAAGATATGCTTTTTAAGCAGCACCAGAAAATAAATCCGTTTCGACGCCTTTTTAAGCCGCTACACGAGTGCCGATATTTTCTCGGGAAGCTTCCGATTTTTTGTCTCGGACAGAAATTCGGTTCGTTAAATGGTAGTTTTTGACAAATGCCGACAAAAATGACAGCAGAAGCCGCAGTACGTAAACCATCTCGCTTCGATACGCCAAGCCACTCTATTAATATTTCAGACATGCTTCTTATCCCCTTGGAAATACTTCCCTCGAAAGATACTTACCGTCGAAAAGCACGTGAAGCTAGCAGGGGAGCAGGGGGGGCAGCTGCCCCCACCTCAATAATTTTTAGTACATTTTGAAATAAAGTAGAAAAAACTAAAAACCGAAAGATAGGAATTAAGTTATGCTACAATACTTTTTTTCCATACATAGTACCTCGGTGCATGGACGCGTATCAAAGAAATACGGTATTTTTTGTTAAATTATTAGTGCTCTTTTAAGATCTCAGAGGACTTGCAAAACAGACGGAATGAACGGTAAATATAGTTTACTTCACAGAAAGTGCGGCGCACGGGATTTTATTCACGAGATTACAACAAATATTAAATTTTCGGCCTTTTGTTTTTGTAAGGATGGGCACACGCATATACACGCTTTTTTTTTTAAGAACACCAAAGGTGAGATTTCCCCAAAAATTGTGAAGAGGCTAAGAACAATCACTAGGCTGAAAATCTTTGTAACTCAAAACTTTACAAAGCAAACAAACAACAGAACCAGCGAAACTATTTCCAAACAGTATTCTTTCATTCCCTACACAAAAATGATTACATTTTGGATGTTTAGAGAAACTTTTAGAACATGCTGCTAGGCTGGGTGGCAAAACGCTTAATTAAGTTAATGAGCTCATATAAACTCTGTAAAATTTTGAGTTTTCAAAGCTTCGCCAAATACGCACGACTCGAAATCGTTGGAGAGCTTAGTGTTATCTTGTTTTCCGATATTCGGTACACTCTGATTTGTCGGCTTGTAGCCCAACAAGGTGTTGAGCGAGACTACTGAAATCCCATATGCTAATGAGCTAAAAATATAAACAAAGATTCGCCTACACTTCATTGTTATTTGCAATTGATCTTAAATGTGTCATAGGAAACCACGTGTTATTAACCTTTTCTTATTTGAATGGCACCATTCTCTGGAGAATGTTGTTTTGACATAATATCGGTCAGCAACCAAATTAATTAACAATGGGTGCTCCTGCATGCAGCTGGTCGATCAGTGTTTATCGTTCAGCGGCTTTCGCTTCGTCGATGTTGCCATGGAAACTAGTTTAACTTGGTGCGGAAAGACAACAAGCTCTCTTGAGCAAGGACAAGAACACAGAATATTGGATTCTCGCCGAAATGGAAGCAAAATCAGCCACAATTGGATCAGATCCTTGGAAAAATGCTAGCGTCAAGACTATTAAACTATCCCAGACTGTTGTGGGCCGCAGTGATAAAGGATGTGAGATGGGCCAACAGCTCGATCCGCTGCCATCGCTACGAGATACTTCTATACAACAAAGTAATGCAAGAATTCACGCTTATGTTAGGGCCACTAGAGCGGTGCTTGTGAAGTTACGAGAAAGTTTGCTAGATACTAATGAAGAAATTAAGTCTTTGATTAGAGGAAAGGAAAGCCTCGAGAAAATCCTGGAGCATATTCGCAAAGATATTATTCTAAATTCCAGATCGAACAAAGTTCGGTTCTTGCGACCTCCAAGAGAAAAGGTCAGTATTTGAAGTCCATTCATTATCAACATATCTTGTCAAAGTATTAATTTCAGACAATATCTTTTGGTTAGAGGAATCTGTTTTGATAAGCAGGAAGTTTCTAAAATTTACTGATGTTTGGTTTCCGGCAATGATATATATTAATTGTAAAGTGCGATCGTATTCCCATCTGCTCAACAATTTTGATAGATTAAGCTATAAAACGTTTCTTCAAAAGTTTCGACTTTTTACATTTTTCATAGGAAAAAAAGCTGAAACATTTTTTGGATTCACGTTACTGTTTTAAAAGGCAAAAGGTGACAATTTTTGTGAAAGACAAAGTGAATTTCGATACCCATAGCAACCATAAACTGAAACATATTTTTCTAAATTTAATAACTTTAGTCTTTGGTACTGTAATAATATTTTAGCGGAAATTTTCTTTGGTAAAATTTTTAAAACATTAATTGTCAAGCCCAAGGGTACTCATGTTTCAGGTAGAAAACTTGTAAAGCTTTCGTTTAAACAGGCTACAAAATGACTTATAATTCATCAGTTGATTTACCGAAAATTTTTGATGAAGAAGTTACTACTCGAAAAGTATTAAAATTCTGTAGACTTTTGGCTAATCGATCGCATTTATTTATTATAATTAGGTAAGTGTCATTCAATTAATATCCGGAACTTCTTTATAATTGTTTTTTCAAAATAGCAATAATCTCAGATTTGACAGTTTTAATGTTATTTTTCAAAAAAAGTGTTTGCTTTGCGTTAGAAAATTCACGAGTCATTAGCGCGATTTATAATTTTATGCCTAGGTTTATCTAGAATTTTAAAAAGGTAGTAATATAGGGCCAAGTAAAAGAATTCCTGGTTTCTATTTAGAATGTTCCTAAAAAATAAATGAGGCATGCGGTTTTTTGGTTAAGAAGCATGCATGTTGTGGAGGAAATAGTGAAATACCTTTCAATTTGCAACCTTGTAAGACAACAATAACTCTTTATTTATAAATTACAAAATAAGTAATACCGACTTAAATGTTTGGAAAATAAAAACAGAGAAATTAATTTTGACAACAATGACCAGGATTAGAGTGTTGGATAAGTCTAAAAATATAATTATTCTTTTAGTTTTTTTGTGTTTAAAAATAAAAAAAAAAGGTTGATGCAGCAGCTTTGTAGCAATGTTGGCACTGATAAGAAACCAGGAATTTTTTTTTATTTGGCCTAATCTTCCCCACATTGAAATTTAAACCCCTCAGCATCCTTGCAATTTAAGTGTTTGTTAACTATTTAAAGTGTCTATGGTGTGTAAAAATCACAGTTTTAATAACATTAACAGAACTTCAAATAAGCATTTCCACCAGTGGTGGTTTAGGGGAGGGGCCTCAGTGCCCCCTTTTTTGGCAACACTGAGTTTTTCAACCTATTTCAATTAACTTACACTGTTGCCATGTACACTTTTCATCTTAGTTCAGTTTAGGCAGACATTGTATTTTGATCCCAAAGTGTGGATTAAGTTTTTTGTTGTAAATGTAAAGAAGTTGTGTTGTAGCAGCCATTAAAGGTATTCATGAAAAGTTTCAATTTTGAGAGAGATTGGGACTGGGTCTAGAATTAGGAACTCGGGCCCCCCTTTTCAAAATTCCTGGGTCTGCCCCTCAATATGACAGAGAAAACATGAAACCAAGAGAAATAGAGGAGATGATTGTTGTGTTGCTGGTACCCCTAATGGGTAAAGCTGCTGATATAAAATACCAAAACTAAAGGGAAAGGTTTCCAGTTTCATAATTAAGTTTCCAAAAGATCTGAATCATCATATTTGGTTTTACGACCGTTTTACATGCTGGCATGCATTGGACGGTAATGTAAGATGAATGTAAGGGCAAAATGTGTTAAATTTGTTCAAAAACACTGGCCCTACTTCAGAGACCCAACATCAAAGTTCGACTTCAACATATATACTGCAAGGACAATTGCTACAGGTATAAAATTATAGCAAAATAATCCTGGATGCATGTTTTACTGAGCTTTGAATAAACTGATCTAAAGTGCTCTTTATATAGTGTTATTTTTTAAAAGTTAATAGCAATTGTCTTTTATGCTTTTAAAATTTTGCCGGTTTAAAAGGTTCTGTCTATATATATCTATATATATTTATATATAAAATAAGAAAGTCCTTTGTTTAAAGGTAAAGGATCCACCAACATTTATAACTTATCTTCCCATGCTTGTGGTTTAATTGATAATACTTAATCACTTTTTAAAAACTAGTTTATAAACATGGTTTATACATTTAACAATAAAACCTTAAGCTAAAAGTGTTTCAGTTGAAATACTCGATAAAATATCCTGCTTCTTCAGTCTCTTGTATGATTAACTCCTCTTTCACATATTATTTTATCCAAATTTATATCCTTGATGACAAGTTTTCCACTCAGATAGTTTGATAATCATCATCATCAATCCAATTTTGATCTGGGTTTATCCCCGTAAACGGGGGTGGCTGGATTTACCCAACTCTAACAGCAGTCTCTCCAACTCCCATCTCCATCTCGCTCGTTTCATGGCACCTTCCTTCTCCAAACCAACATGCAAGCACGTTTTAATTTAAAACACTCATTGAAGTCGTCAAGAGTTGGATGCAAACATATATTTACTTTCATTTAGTGAATAATTTATTTCTATAACTACTGTATGATGGTTTGCTTTGAATACTTTCATTATATACAGCCCCTTTTTTTAAATTTTCTGTCATACAGTAGCATCTCAGTCGATTGTGTGCTAAATTTTTGAGCCTGTTCCATTCACAATTCTATCTTTCTTACATGCATACTTCAACTGATCACCCATCTGAAAGAAACATTATCCACTACTAAGTGTTTTTTATTTTTTGCAATAGGCCTAGGGTAACACTTGTTTTGTTTTTTTTTTGGGGGGGAGGGTGGGCATCGTTGGCACAGTTGGTAAGATCTCTTCTTTCTGGCCATTGCAAGGTCCCCAGTTCGATCCAGGCTCTGCTGATATTTGAGTAGTTTGGTGGGAGCTAACCTAGCTGTGATAGATTAGTGTTCCATTCAAGGGGAGTCAAAGATGCTCATCTGCTTAAAACTACAGAAACCATAGTTAAGTACCAGCTCCTTGAGCCACTTGGCTCATAAAGGATTTATCTTATTTAACTAAGTGTTTTTAACTTTTTTACAATACAAATGTAAATAGTTTTCTAATCAATAAAATCTCTCTAATTTCATGTTAAGGTACCAGATGGTGCAGATGATCTTCTAAGTGCTGAGAAAACACATTTGCAGAAACTTAAATGCATTCTTGAGGCACAACTGAGGTCAGTTCAAAAACAGCTGTATATTCTTGACAGTGCTAGGAAAAGGCTAAGTGCTGCAATCCAAGAGCGTTCTAAGACGCTAGACCTTGTATGCCATGCAGTATCTGCAGTAAGAGGTGCTGGTATTAAGGACCAGCTGGAAAAGCCAATCACACCCCCAGTTGAACCTCTGGGACCATACACACCAGAGTGTGCCAAAGTAATTGCTGCAGCTGCAGAAGCCAGAGAACGATCGAGTAATTTAAGAAAGGAGGTTGCTGAAGCTATTGAACAAACTGTGAAGCTACAAAAAGCTGCCCACAAATCAGTAAATTATGGATTGACACAGAAAATTGCCGAAACTGTCACAATGAGAGTGAGTATCTAAAATTACATATATATGTAGATAGGTGACACATACATGTACAATTAGTGAAAAAAACTTGTTATATAATATGTATATATACATAAAGTGTATAAAAAGGTAGAGAAGAAGACCAAACTTCTCAAAGGTCCAGGTTTAATAAAAACGTTTTTAAAGTATATTAAATGCGCTCGGTACGCTTTGTTTCCAATGTGGTTAGTCTTTGTGGTGTAGTGGTTAACACGTCGGACTAGTAAACCGAAGATGTGGGGTTCGATTCCCGCCAAGGGCTTAATCATTGTTTTCTCTTCTTTCCTTTTTCGATTTTCGATTTTTAACTTTTTAACTTTTTAATTAGTATTAAATTGAAGAAGGCCGAACGGTTGAAACGTTTTTATTAAACCTGGACCTTTGAGAAGTTTGGAGTGCCTAAGATTCTACATTTTTGTAATGACTGTATTTGTGCGTTTTGCAAAACGTGAATATAATTTTTAGCTCATTCATGCGCGCGCATGCACAAGTAACAATGAGTTTTGTGGGGGTAAAATGTTGACGGAAGTGGTTGTAGGCTAAGTGGCCTGTGAGTGTGGCTGCATGGTAGAACTTTTGACTTTCGTGTGCACGGACCTAGTTCAAGGCATGTAGTGACCTTTTTTTTGTTCAGTTTTTTTCTAGAGCTTTTCTTTTTTTAAACTTAAAATTGCCTGTAATGCCTTTTTCTTACTTTGTAATACAATTTAATATTAAAATATTTGGAAAAAATTTGTGATTTAATCATTAGACTGTTTAATATTATTGTCCATTTACA
>JAOBBB020162775.1:0-21303 GCA_025331005.2 Zoanthus gigantus
TATCCTTATCCTTATCCTTATCCTTATCCTTATCCTTATCCTTATCCTTATCCTTATCCTTATCCTTATCCTTATCCAGTACAGCCTTGACCAATTTCTTTAGTTATAAAAGTAGCACTGTTCAATATTATTTTTCTCTGTATAATCTTGCTGTTGTGGCATATTTTTCACTGAGGTTGGTCGATACAAACTCAAAACATTTCTTTTTATGATAGAATTATGCTGTTGGAAACCAATTAACCAAATTTCAGAAAATAACAGTGATTTCAAACTGGACATAATTAATGTATAAATCCCGTAATATTTTTTAAAAGAATCAGCTATTTTCAGTGATGCGTATTAAAGTTTCATGGATTAAATGTTTATTCTGACAGAGACATGCTTGATAGCTTTATAGCTCTTCTGAAGGACTACCAAAAAGAGGTAAGAATTAAACATTATTTACCCTATAAATCTGTGCAAACAGTTATAGGTTGTACAATGTTGGATGCATGAGTACCAATCTTGAAAAACAAGATGGAGATAGGAGCCAAACGCCTCAGGCACACTGGAGGCGACCATGCATGAGATCAGGAAAAACAAACATCTTCTAACCAAACATGATCTTCCTTAAAGAGCTTTTTCGTTATCTATGCCATTTAAAGATCTAAGCTTATAGAGTTATACAACAGATGTATTGTTTTGACTCGTCTCAACCTAGCCTTAAGGTAATACGCTTGCCCCTCAGGGAATTGTTCGTCTCATTGTAGTATAGTTATAAGTAAAAATTTAAAAGGTCGTATAGTACATTCCTGCGCTTGTTACGTCTGCGTATTAAGCAATTCAAAACAATATACTTTTGCAGGGAAAAACTGACTTTGTTGTGATCAATTTTGTTGTATTAGGGTTTCAACTGTTTTTAAAACCGTTTCCTTTATTTACGTAATACAGGTAAAGTCAGCACTAGATTCTTTCAAAAGCAACATGGACAATACATTGACCAAGAAAGCAGAAGAAATAGTAGCTGGAGCTGACCAATCAAGTGAACTCATAGCTAAATGTTAGTATATCTGTCATGCAGATATTAAAAAAGTAAAAGCTTACAATTATTGATCATGGTAGCAAGAAAATCTGTTGCTAACTATAGACTCTATGCATGAAATGGCTGCGATTTTAATATTCTTGTGTCTGCATTTAAATTAGCCTTACTAGCCTTGTTTGTAGTAAGATATTTTTTTTGAAAATTTAACTCAAGAACGAGGCTAGTATAAGGCTAATTTGAATGTATACAAAAGAACATTTATACTGCCGCCATTTTTGCATAGGGTCTATATAGGTGTGTTTTCAAATGTTTTAAATGTATTCATGGCATCTTTAGTAACAACGTTCCTCTAAATATCTTGAAATTATTTAAAAAACCCTCCAACTAACAAATATACTTACAATACACGATTATTCACCTCTGGAAGTTTTCACTTGCAAAACATTAAGTTAGAGATGTATATCAAACATTCTTTTTCCAGATTGGGGTAAAATAATGGAATGAGATACTACGAAATCCGTCCAAGGAGGAATTCAAAAAAGAAATTCATTGACTTCTTTCAGCCTCAGATATCTTAGTATAAAAATGACTATAAAAAAGCATCTTTCATCATACAAAACGTTGGCCTGGCTAAATAACTAAGTTTGTGTCAGTTTAAAAAGTTTCAATTCATTTTTCTCTTGAAACTCTCTCAACCCTCACGCCAGATTAGCTGTTGCTGCCTTCGTGACAGTGTAATTAATGAAGCTATTCTAACTTATAATTTAGTATATGTTGCTGGTGTTGTTAATACAAAATACTGCCTTTAATACGGGCATGTTGGTAGCTGGCAACCGAATCACCCTGAACTGAACATACTATATAAATAATGGTAAGAAGCCGTGGACAGCTGTTTCAGTATTAGTAGACCGTCAGGGCTTGTTCCTGACGGGCTAGCTATCTCTACTAAATCTTATCAGCACGCCTTAGCTTTTTACTATATATTAGTGGTTGTAGGTAGTTAGTATTAGTGTGCATTTGAACTCTACACTTGTAGAATATTCATTATATAAACCCAGTCACATACCACAAGAATTGCGAGTTTCCTGTTCTCTATCAAACATATAAGCCTACACTCTTTTATTACTCATTTCTCCTTATGGCTAGTACTTAGAAAAAAATAATTATAATTTTTTAAATGTTTGAGCGTAGGCGGCCTTAACATAAATCTTAAATTCACCTGACCTCTGATGGAAATATACTTTTATCGATAATGAAAAAGCAATGTTTTTGTTAACTTTAAACCGCCCAGGTATTTTTGATGATGACAGTTAATAATAACAGAAGTCTTATTGAATATCATATATTTCTATCCAACCTTTTAAACTAGTTAAAGAAGAACTTAACGAGCATTTTCTAAACTTGCGAAAAGGAATGGAAGAACACCAGCAACTGAAGAAAACTATTGCTAAGGTAATGTTTAATCTATCTAGTGTTACTTTTTATTGTTCAGCAACAGATATTTTCTTTCGATGTTACTTATAAAATAAGATTAGTCAGAAAGACGTGCATGTATTGTGGTGTGAAAGAGTCAAAGAGGCTCGAAATGATATTAATTTTATTCATGTTCAATTCATACTAATCTTGCAGTTGCTCGCGGGCTCAGGCCAGATCCAATTCTGGAGCATTTGGTACGTGGTCGGCAGGGCGGTAAATGCCTCGACTTCATGAAACCGTGGTGCTTTGATAACTATGTCGGCTTGACAGCAAAATGTATTGCACTCGATGGTAAAATTTTGATGAAGATTTTGCCTGTCGATCTCTGCTTGAACTTCCAGCGAATTCAATTGAACAACTATTCATCACAGCAGAAAATTTCACGGGACTCGATGGCGAATTTTGACCACGGTCTTTGCTTCGACTCCCACCGAATTCAAATAAAGAGCTTATATATCACAATAAAAAATATTATTGGACTCGATGACAAATTTTGATCATAATAACGCTTGTCGGTCTTTGCTTGGACTTCCAGCAAATTCAATTGAACTTCAATTGAACAGCTATTTATATCACAACAGAAACTTTTACTGGCTCGATTGCGAATTTTGATCATGGACTTTGCTTAAACTTCCCAGCGAATTTTTAAAACTGAATTGCTGCTGTTGATCTTGCGTTAAAAGATTAGCACTAGCGCCTATCAGACTACTTATAGACAAAACCACTGTAAAAACTTGGAAGGGTGGCAATTTAGCATGTAGATGCAAGACTCAATAACGATTTTGTGTCCCTCGTGGTTTCGTTCCTCAAACAAGCAAGAATTGTTTGTGCCGTTCGCTCATTCGCTGATCAAAAGGAAAATATATAAATAAATTTTGTCTTGATATGTTTATGGCCATTAAAATTCAAGAAGTAAGTACTAAAGATGAAAAAATAATAAAATACGTTTTTCTTTGTTTGGAAAAGATTTAATTTTGTGAGCGAAAAAGAAGGCATCACTGCATGTATTAAAGTGTAAATTTATCGAGAAAAATATGCAGTATTTCTTTTTTTGTATTAATATCTTTATGATCTGTTATACTCTCATAAAGTGAGTAGTAGAGGTGAAGGGGAAAAAATGAAGACTAACTAACATCTTTTTCGTAAGAAGACTGTTAGTGAGCAAAAAAAGGTCGAGTGGACATAGTAAGAATGAAACTGGGGACAGTCAAGCTTGTTGATACACAGGCAGCCCCAGTTATCTTTGTAAAGGAACAGACTTACAATCAGACCGCTAAAGAAATGTTCCTTTTTGAAATCGTAAAAATTCTTCTGCAAATAGCAGAGTTAGAGTTTCTGTACTTCAGTTGAAAAATGTTTGTTCTAAGCTTCTTACGACCTATTAAAAATCGGACACACTTCACTGATCTATGATTACTTTTAGTATAATATATACCACTAAGTGCAGTTGATCTGTGGTGTTGCGGAGAATATTACAGTGTCGCATTTCGTTTTGTATCTAATATCAATGTAAATTTTGTTAGCAAAACATAAAGTGCTAAGGCCTAGTTTATAGATCGCGCTATTGTGGCACCGAACTCAGTTATTTATAATCCTATTTGGCGCGGAGATAGCACGGTTAAAGCGCGGAGTATAAGTTGATGGGCTAATTAGGTACTGTGGCCAAAGATAGCCGGTATTTGGCCGTGCATAACAGTGATAATAATTGTAAACTGTGTCGCATTGTTGTCCTTAATTGCAAGTTCATGTATATTTTATGTCCCACAATTCAGTGCAGTAGAAGAAAATCATGCACAGATACTTTGATTATCACCTGCTACTTTAGTTTTTGGCGGCTTATAGACCCTATGCAAAAATGGCGGCGGTTTTAGTATTCATTTGTTAACATTCAAATTAGCCTTACTAGCCTCATTCTTGAGTTAAACTTTCAAAAGAAAATCTTACCACAAACGAGGCTAGTAAGGCTAATTTGAATGCAGACAAAAGAATATTAAAATCGCTGTCATTTTTGCATAGGGTCTATCTTTTGTCAGACATAGATTTAAACTGCAATCTTGATGAAATATAATGAAAAAAAATGACGATTTATACGATGAAGATAATAATTGAAGACGAAAAGAAGTGAAAAACAAAACTCTGAGTGTCATTTAAAACTGTCATCTGAGTATTTCTTCCAAATCATCTCCCACTATCCTTGTTGTTTCAAATGCCTTCTGTTTGGTTCTTCAATGTCGCTTGAAAGATTCCGCAGGCAAACGTAATAACAAACAATTCAGTATACAACCTCAAGTTTAACAATAATAAACTCCTAAAACATTGAGTTTTCTTTGTCGTTTCCTTTTTCAAAAATACTCGTGTTTGCCATGTTATAGTTAGAGTGTGGTTTCCTTAAACTATATACTTCGTGTAATATACAACTCTTATTTGAACGCAGACTGCATTTCGTGCTGTGTTGATGCAATTAAAAAGTCTCCCCCGCTCTTTGGCCGTGCTATCACCGTGCCAAATTGAATTGAGTTTGATGCAGGGATAGCACGATGTATTAAGTTAGCCTGTAAGAAATCCTCGAAAAAAACAGCAAAGCGTTTAATGAACCATGTTTTCTTGTACTGACTGTTACAAAATAGATCTTCATTAAACTGAGTGGTCAGAACGCAGGAGTTGTAATCAAAAAATTGTGAATTTATCCTAATGCATATAATTTTTCTTTATCTTAGCAAGAAACAGAAATTGCAGACCAAAAAACACAAATAAAACTGCTCCAAGATCAGCTTAATGACTGCAAAGAGCGCGAAAAACACGCAAACTTTAAAGAACAAAGTTATCTTGAACGGGAGAAAGAAATCCGTTGCAAGTTGCAAGAGCTGGAAAGGTTGCGACCAACTCTTTTACGAGACACGCCACCATTGTCGCAAAATTTCATAACTGGGAATGAAATACGAGTTGAATCAATAAACCAAAGTGAGCGTTGTCAAATTTCAAGCTTTCCATCTGTTAAGCTACACCATCTACCGCCACGAGTAGATAAAGCTCAATTTGTTCTCAAGGTCCCCTATGAACCGCCTGATCATATGCGACCAACAATTGGAGCAACTCAGTCCCAAATAGCCGATATGAGGAATTCAATAGATACTCGGGGAGCTGTTAGTATGAAAAACCAAAACGACCTGCTCTCTGTACACCAGTATGATATACAACACCCTCCCGTACGAGCAAACGAACAGACCTCATGTGTTAACCATGCCCAAGAGCTTCCCATTCAGCCATCTGACATTTACGTGGGAAGTCATCGAACAGGGGCGGATTTGCATACATCTAACAAAAATGATAAAGGTATGAGACTAAAGCCGAGCAGCTAGCGAAAAGTATCTTTGGTTGATTGTTTGCCGTGCTATTTAATCATTACCGTTCAAAAAAAAAAGGAAGAAAAAAGCATTGTTGTCTCTTAAACTAATACCAAATTACTGAGGTTTTTTAACTTGATTCTCTGAAAGTTTTCCGTAAGGTCAAAAAAATAGTTAAAACTAAGGAGAAGGCAATCTTTTCAACAAAACTATAACCTGTGTTCGGGAAAATTCTATTAGTGTTTTAACTACGTAAGCCTGTGTGCGTTGATATCATTCTCTGAAAGTTAATATGAAGCTCTTCTTTTTTACTGTAGCCTGTACTTTTCGTGAGTATTTGTGATTAACGATGTAAGGGTCAGAGCCGGTGTTTTGTAGTGTTTTGTTTAAAAAACAGACGCATGCGCTGGCCACACAATGACAATTTTGAGCTCATTGTGTGGCAAGCAAGTGCGTCTGTTTGTAAACAGAATACGAACCGAAACAGTCTCTAGCTCTTTTATAATGCAATCTGAGTTCACTGCATTGTACATGTATATACGTGCGCGGTGTATGACTTCACTAACGTTCTGCAACAGTCTAAACAAAAAAAAAGTACTTAATTGTACATGTGTTGGCGTAGCTCAAACAGAATAGAATATAAGTCACATAAAAGCTTTACACGAATAAAGCTTAAAATACAGAGCTTTCATAAACTTAATGCCTTATAGTGAACGCAGAACTACAGTTTTAATAATATGAAAACATACCTTTCAAAATTCGGAAACACTCCACGTTGCCGTCTCTTTGTGCATTTTGAAGTTTTGTCTTCTTGTACTTCTTCAAATCTTACGGCTTCGGCTATTTTCAACAACACATTTAATTTTTATGTGTTGTTGTGATTAGAGCACACTTGGAGACGTTGACGACACGTAATGCAAAATCATGTGATCTATTTAACCCATCGCGCTAGCGCATATTAAATATATTGAAAACATTGTAATATATTTTAATACAAAACTGATAATATTTTGAACTAGTGGAAAAATGTAATTAATTTGTATATAAAAATTAAGTTTTGAAGTTGTCATAAGTAGAATTTAAAACCAGACAATTTTTAATGGTTAAACTTAAAAACAACTTTGTTTCAGAAACAATTGGTGTTGCTGCCGCACCCTCTACCCAGGTTGACCAACGGCAGTTGAGCCGCGCAGCTGTCGTCTGTGGAACTACTTTTACATCACCAAGCAAAAACCATATTCCTTACATTCGAACATCCAGTTGGCCGAAACAATCACCGGTGGCAACTGTTTACCCACAGGTGCATATTAAAGATGAAGAATGTCAAAAGATAAGTAAGTATAAATCCATTCACAACATGAGAAACAATGATGCTGTAATCAATAATATTATCAATATTAATATCAATATTTTATAGTAGTTTATTTAATAACTATGGTTTTGATACAATTTTTGACCACATAACTTATGCACCTAGTTCATATTTCGCCCAAAGGAAACTTAAATTCCTGACGCTAATTAATGAAACCAGAAAGATTGAGCTAAATATAGTATTGCGTCTCGACTAAGCCAGTTTTGTTAATCTCTTGGTGAATGAACACTAGTCTCTTAACTTCTCTTTGATGAGGCGTCAGTGAACTCGAAAAGTCTGCAAAATTTATAGCTATAGTTAGTGTAGTTTTCACTTCCTAAGTTTTAAGAAAAAGCAACTATCAAATAACAACTATCAAATATGTTTATATTTCGGGACAAGTGCTTTAACCTTGAGTAGATCCGCCATTTTAGAATTTCTAAACACCGTGTCAGTATTCTAATGTTTTAAGTCATTTTATATTACTATTACTCTCTCACTTATAGAGTCATGCAAGCAAAAGACAAAAGTGGAGGATCCGTTTGCCATATTCACATTTGACCTTACCGAGTCCTCTGAAATCACCAAAAATGAAATTTCTGGAAATGTTTTAAAGGACGCAAAGCAGCAAACGAAACCACAGAACTTTGATATTAACAAAGCAGAAAAAAAAGATTTTAAAAAATATAGCGTAAGATCTCCCCAGAAAAGAAGCCATAAGTTTACCATGGGAACATTGAACGATAAAAGCAACGCTTCAAAAACAAGGCAAAAACGATCGCATGTTACCGCTTCAACTAGTGTTTATGTGGAGGCCGTGGATGTTTTACATTCGCGGGAGTCGGGCAATGACAGTTTGTATAATGAGATCAACATCCACTCACCTAGCTCTAAAGAGCCACCAACAAAGACGACAGATAACAAACTTGGTACATGTCAAATCAAGACAAGCAATTTTAGTAAAAAGGTGGGGAAAGGTTGTTATACATATTATTGTCAATGTGTTTTTCAGTATGGCCTCAATACTTGATAAAAATGTTTCTTTTCATGAATTGTTAAGTCCTTTTTAGATATCTAGTATAAAACCAAATTTTTCCACAAAGTTTTTTCTTTTGGTTTTAGCCTCAGGAAAAAGTTAGCTCTAGACGAGCACTTGCTGAAAAACGAAAAATTCCATCTGGACCATCAGTTTTTGATAGTAAGTTATGATAGAATATCATTATGATAATCTAGTATAAAATAGCATTTAAAATAATAATGGCATAGCCTTTTATTATGTCGCTACAGTGCAGTGACATGGGTAGATGATTGCCTCTAATAATTACACGTAAGAGAGATCAATCGTTCTCACTCTCATTCATCTCTTCTTGCTCTATGGGCATGCCACTTTTAACTTTTCCTCCCACTGCGAACTCATAAACACATTTGTGTATATATTGACTATTAAAACCACTTTTGCCCAAGGCCAAGCTTGACCTCAGAACAGAGCGCGGGACAATTAAAAGGTATATTTATTTCATAGCGTTTTTGCAGTTTATATAGTGTTTCCCTTATAGTTCCACGTGGGCGGGCGTGGTTGGTGCATTTGGTATGATCTCTGCCTTCTAGCCACAAGGTCCCCGGTTTGATCCTCGGCTTTGCCGAGATTTGAATGTTTTTGCGACGTTCTTTTTCGTCTAAGCTAACTCAGTTTTCTATCTTTCCGGGGTAGGTAAATGAGTACCAGCGTTTGTTGGGAGCTAACCTGCGATGGATTAGTATCCCGTCCAAGGGGAGTCAAAGACTCTCATCCGCTTAACACTATATATACATAAACTGGAGATAAGCGCCGGCTCCATGGGCCACTAGGCTTGTAAAGGATTTAGCAGTAGCTTATAGATCCACGATAGATACATTTCATGGATAATACTTTACCAAAACACTTACAAAATGCTTTTTTCTAACTCAGTCATGGAAGATGGTGACGATATCAGCATCCAGAAAATCACAGAATCTCTCAGGAAACATTCAGAGCAAAGAAAGAAAAGAAAAACCAAACAACAGATTTGAATATTGTGGATCGTAAGAAAACTACAAAGCGTTTTGTCTGAAATCAGTATCTGATTAGTTTTGCTTTTAATTAATGGTAAATTAAAGCGCAATGCTTGTGGGATGTGGCTATAAAAATAAACTTACCTACAGATAGCACAAACGTGCTAGTAGCTAACCTGAAGCCACTATATTGGGCACTACCATTACTTATGTTCGTTTTGAGAATCTGAACCTGTTTGCTAGCTATGCCATGCTGATGAGGCCTA
Source organism: Zoanthus gigantus (assembly GCA_025331005.2). Lineage (NCBI taxonomy): Eukaryota > Metazoa > Cnidaria > Anthozoa > Zoantharia > Zoanthidae > Zoanthus > Zoanthus gigantus. The sequence continues at coordinate 9,490 of JAOBBB020162775.1, forward strand.
GAAATCTCAAAACAGCTGCTAATTAGATCTAACGAAGGCAGCTAGCCCGCTCAGAAGTAAGCCCTGGGTTCTACTACACGAAACAGCTATCCATGGCTACTAGCAATCAGGCTCACTATTTTTTATGGTAGTTTAAAGGGGTAAAGCCCGCTATCAACGTGGCCATAGTGCCCAACATAGTGGCTTCAAGTTAGCTACTAGCACGTTCGTGCTATCGATATTTGAGTTGCTTTTAATCAGACGAGTTTGCCATAAAAATAGATTTGTTTAACATCTAAGACCTAATTCAGTTTCATCGGAAGTCACGAAACACATACATAAAAAAGTTGATTAAAAGCTGTGTCGGTGTTTTTAAAGATTAGGCATCGCTGAAAAAGAAGATTTAACGCTGACGACACTCCTACATTTCTTACATTTGGTTTTTCATAAAAAATATTCCTGATCATATACAACACGACTGAAACTGGCTGATATAGTGGCCACAGGGATAGCATCTGGTACAATTATGGTACAATACACGATGGAAGCAGGACCTGAACCGCGACTGGGGCTGCATAAACATGTCTACTAATTTGGGACTATTAATAGTAGTCACGTGTTTCTAAGTTCGTGTCAACGCATGCAGTTGCTAGCCTCCTCGAGGATTCTAAAAGATGATTATCAAAGGAAAAATGGCAAACCCTGACGAAATCCCAGTGGAGATGATTGTGGCCCTTGGGGAAGAGGGTGTCGACCTTGTCTGGTCAATCGTTGACAAAATATACGAGACTGGTGAGTTACCCGAAGACATGCTGAAGTCCGTTTTTATTGCAATACCGAAAGTTACAGGAACTCTCGATTGCAGCAAGCATCGCACAATTTAGCCTAATGAGCCATGGACTTAAGGTTTTACCAAAAATAATAATGCAAAGGGTACGGCGGAAACTTTTACCAGAATTTTCTTAACACCAATTAGGCTTTATGAAAGACAGGGGTTCCAGAAATACAATCTTTATCTTGAAGATGCGTTGTGAAAGAGTAATTCAAGCCAGCAAGATCTCTACATAACCATTATCGACTACAAGAGAGCACATCGATAAGAACTACTCAAGATGTTCCAAGACATTGGAATCAACGACGAAGACATCAGAGTCATCCACAATCTCTACTTAAATCAGACAGTAGCAATCCGCCTTCCAGATAAAACATTATTCGAGTGGGTCTGGGTGGAGTGAGGAGTCAGGTAAAGATGTGGAATGTCGCCGGAGTTTTTCAACCTCTACTGTGAACTTATCTTACGAGTACTCGAAGACGTCCCCGAGGGCATTGTCTTCAATGGAGATCGGTTAAACAACATTCGTTAAGCTGACGATAAGGACTTTACAACCACTTTGCAGGATGGTACCCAACTCATCAGTGTTCCAAATCGCGGAAGCCTCATGGGGAAAATGAAGTGATGTGAGTTTCCAAGACGACACCAGAACCAACCTTCATACTCACTTCAGGTGATAAAACCATTGAGCAAGTCTCTACCTTTAACCATCTTGGCGCCACAGTCACAGCAGACAGTAGAAGCAAGAAGAAAATTAAAAGAAAAATTGGTATGGCCACAGATGCATTCAACAAGATGAGAGGAATTTTCACCGACCGCAAACTCTCACTCAACATCAAACTCCGCCTGATTAGAACCTTCATTTGGTCAGTCCTGTTGTACGGTCCGGAAGCGTGGACCCTATAAGCAGAACCCCTTCGGAACATCGAAGCCGCTGAGATGTGGTTTTACCGCAGCATGCTCAAAATTTCCTACCTCGATCGTGTCACCAATGACTGGAGGTTCTGCACCGCGTGCAAACGGAACGACAACTTCTGAAGATCATATTGAAAGGCGCCAACTGAAGTTTCTTGGACACTACATTCGGAGAGGAAAGCTCGATCAATGAAAAGGTAAGATAAAGGGAAAAGGAGCTCGCAAACATCACTTAATTCAAATCGAGAAGAGAACTATGGGACGCCACCAGAAACAGAGATGAGTGTCGGATCATGCATTAAACTGGTTCGCCTAAGCCCGTATCAGGAGACACTTAGAAAGAAGAAGAAGCCTTCTTGCAGACGTTTCCGTGTTAGTCCTTCCCAGTTGGCTACGCAGCTACGTGATCAATTAAGATTCCAATTGAGATCGAAAGCTTGCTTTCCTGTAAGAAAAATTGTTCTCAATCATTACAGCTTAATTTATTTAGATATATTATTCTTAAGTTACAAAGCACACATTTCGTATGGTTTATTCTTTACCTATTGAACGCTGCAGTTTCAAGAACTGAATACAAATCATTTTCGGTTGCGGGGAACTAGCTCATAATCTTTTTTTTCTTCTATTTTATTTGTTGCTCTGCTGGCCTCTGCCCTGGCCTCGACAGAGCTTCGTGGTTTCAGCCTTAGCTAGTGTAGGGGACCAACCTGCTCTTGCAAGAGCTTCAACAAAAAGAAACAAAACTGATGGACGAGTTTTACCATATCAGTTGTAAACAATATCCGCAATACAAGGGGCAACCGCATCATCACGTTGCTACTTGACATGACTCCCCCTTTGCCAAGAGGCACACTCGCAACTTAGAATGACCAAAACATTTGTTTGTAATTGATATGGTAAACCTGCCCCTTACTTACAGAAACTAAAGCTATCTATACTGTTTTTTTTTCAAAGAGTTAAGCGCGGTTTTGTTGACAAAGGTCAAGTCCATTTTTCTGTTTATCGTTAACTCTGCGTTAAAGTTAACTCACATTCAAGCAACCGGGCCCTGATCTTCAGCTTGTTAAAACAACTTCCAAATGGTTTAGTTTTCATTCCTTGGAAAGATGCGATTTGGTGAAGTGTGAATGCTCCTTTATATTCAGTTCTCACATATTATTACACATTTTTTTTACTATGCCTCATAGAATTTTCCGAGATTTGCTGCCTAGCTTGATTAGCTTTATAGTTATTTCTAGGCAGCATCATGCTTTTATTGCATTGTGTATTTTTGTAATTATTTATTGTATATGTTCATCATGCAGCATGAATAAATACTTTTTTGACTTTTGACTTTTGACTATGTAATTATAGGTAATCGTTTTATTATATAATCAACGGAAACAAAGGTCTAAATATGGTAGCTTAAAATGAGTATCCTGTTCTAATAATCTTTTCAGTCTTTATTTTTGTTTGCTCAAAATGGATAAAAATTAGCAATCGTCCATTTTATTATTCAATTTTTCAATAGACAATCACAAAAATATTTGGCCTAGTTTTTCTCACTTTTACAGTAAAACCAGTTTATCGCTAATACTGCTAGAGTTTCCTGCTTTTTTTTGTTTAAGTAGTTTCTTATTTTTCTGAGCGATTAGAAAAAAGTGATACTATAATAAAAACAGAATGTGCATTAGGACAATCTGGATGATTTGCATATTTCATTGCCTTAAAATTGTCTTTTTTTAAAAAAGAACGAAAGCACACATGACTAAGATGTAAAAATCCTAATTTAAAATTTGTTCAAAATGTGAGTCGCTTTTTAATTTTTTTTTTGGTGTGTGTGTAAAGGGTTGTTTAAGACAAGGACTTCATAAAATCTGCATGTGTCTCTGCGGGTTGCGCGTGATTGAACTACTCTCTCGACCACAGAGTGACAATCAGAATATTTTTATGACGTCATGCGTCATTGTTACTTTCTAATTAGTGACAGCGTACACCGTTTAAATTTGAGGGATTGAAAAAAGTACGGCTCTAGGAAAGCGAAAATGATTTCATTTAGTAGTATGACTAATCTGACTCAAAGATGGAAAGGAAATGAGCTTCCTTCTCCGAAAACGGACTCGATGCATGTGTGCGAGTCCTTGATGAGTGAATTGGAGAGTCAACTGCGTGAAGCAAAAAAACGTCATGAGGAACTCGAACGCGAACAGAGGCGAAAAGCAAACATTGCCGACTACAGCTGGCTTGTATCAGCTCCAAGAAAGGCTCCTTACATGACACAGTTTGAGCGCATAGAACTTGAAGATTTGGCCTCGCAGGTTAAGCCAGGTGAGACAACACAAATAATGGCAGAATTCCGGTTAGCCATCGAAGGTAACTATCGCAGGCCAGAAGAATTACCAAGTCTTCTTCGGTCTTTAATCATAAAATATATCTCTGGCAGACCCGAGCAAGAGGACGAATCTGCTATGAGATGGCTATCAAGGAGTGTTTCTTCTTTATCTGCGTCTTTGAGGACTTTGCGTAGTCACACATCGGCTAAAGTTTATCCGAGCTCTGTTTCTGATGAAGTTCTGGATACGCGGCGAGTTAAAAGTATGTCTAACTTTATTCCATTGCGAGAAATGCCAGTGTGATTTTAGTTAATATTTAAATAGTATTATTCAACTCAAATCTCTTACAAGATAGCATTTATTTATTTTGATACTGTTTAAGCTGCATATTCCGTAGAGAGGAAAACTTTTTACGTTACTTGTTCCTGTTTATACACACAATGCCAATGGTGTTAGACAGTGTGTTTATACAGTACGCTCTTACATAATTCATAAAATGTTCCCTTTTTAATTGTACAATCTGAAGAGTGAAGGCTGCAGAGGAAATGAAGGAAAGCGATAGTAATGTTCAAAATTTAGAAATGGTTTCAATTTTTAATATCGATCTATACAGTATACATGAATGTTCAATAGGTGTTTAATACATTTATTTGTTGTTTCCATTGGATGGAGTAAATTCAAACAGCATAAATTGAAAATACTTAATTTAGGTTACTCTCAGTCTTTGTTTATTGAATTTGCTGAAAGTATGATTTTAAGTCAAATCCTATTTTCCCGTCAGTTGCACTTTCTTCAATAAATACGATTTTTATGAGGTAATTAATTAAAAATTACTCTTGATTGAAAATGAAGTAATTCAATAAACTAAAGTCGTTATCAAAACAGACATTTAAGGGGGCGTCGACAAATCAAAAAAATTTTTAAATAACGTCCAGTGGACGTTATGGGGGGAGGGGGTTTTGTCGTGGACGTTATGGCAAAATATTTTTAGCATTAAACAAACTTATGCCTAATTTCAAAAGTAAGCATTTATGGAACGCTTGATTGTGACATTAACGGAAAGCTGATATATTTCAAGAGTCAATCATAGTTCCACATATTATGTTCATATTGTTCCATTAACGGGAGTCCTTTGCCAGAAGAACGTTTATATACAAGTCACTGGTAATATCCAAGGTGCTTCTTGTTCACAGATACAAGTTCTTTTTCCTATGTGGCAAGGATACTTTCTATCTTGGTTCAAAATTAACATCTTTAATTGCCATCTACTGGCCGTGCTTCATCATCTTGAATAAATAAACAATGCTATATTTCAGTCCATGTTGCCACTTGCAGATGAATTAGCTGTGGAGCAATCTACACGTGGTCATCAAGTACAGTATAGGACATACTGTATATATTTTCAGGGTGATTTTGTGACTGTGCGATACTGGTTAATACAGTAGCTTGACTTTTAGCAATATAAAGAAAAGTATGGAATGGACGTTATGGGGGGAGGGGGAGAGGGGGTTTCAGGATAACGTCCATTGGACGTTATTTAAAATTTTTTTGATTTGTCGATGCTCCCTAACTATCAATCAGAATGTTGTTATGTAAAATGCATTATCCAAATAACTTGATACCCACATTATATAACAACTCCTTGTACACAATGCATATCAGATGTTGTGTCTTTGAACCTGAACTTCTTTTAATTCACATTATATGTTAAATCTAGCTTGGACTGCTGTTTAGATTGGTAGGCTCAGAGAAAAAAAGTTACTAAAAGCTATTATGGGAGATACCAGAAATGTAAGGGAAAAAAGCTTTGGTCTTTGGTCATAACGTTTCTACATGATTTTAATGAAGGTTTAAGAAAAAAGTTATTTTATGAAATTTTTGTTTAGACTAAACATTTACTATGCAGGCAGCTTTTGTCCAGGACACAATCCATACAATTTGTTGATGTCAGTGGTAGAATTTTTTCTTCAAAGCCAAATATGGGCATATGCAGGTGCTAAAACTTTTTTAAGAACTATTATGAAGCACTGGTCCTTGAAAATGGTAGAACTGTTTTTTTGTTTGGTCACATTAAAATAATGTTAGAAAAACAAAGTTGTTGTTAAGATGCATAAAGTTTACTTAGAATTATTGTCCAAGCCCTTATTCTTAATCTTATAGGCCTTAGAGGGAAATATACAAGTTTTTACTTCAGATTTTTTTTTCTTTTTCAATCTACTTCATTGTGTTTGGTAAAGCAAATTATAAAATAACTTGGATAGTATGTTGGTTTTCATTGCTCAACAAGTGTGTTTTCATAGTGCTATGAAGCATGAAAATGATGTAAGCAATGTGGTTTGACTGTCTCCGAGTTGTGAGAATTTATGTGCTTCGTATATTGTCTTTCTCTTTGTTAAGACAGAAAATAATAATTTATAAAAGAAATAAAATATGTTGTCCATGCATCCATAGCCTGTTGAAAACCTCGGCAAAGTTTGTGAGAATTCTCAAGCAGGTGAAAACGCTCAACTGCATCTCGGGTGATCTGCTCTTGAATTCTCCCAAAAGTTTGCCTCGGTTTTCACCAGGCTATGAAGGCATGGAAAACATGTTTTATTTCTTAAATGAAAAGTAAAGAAGCTGGTTTGAATGCTTATAAAAATTGAAAAACTATGTTTTTGCCCCTGATAAATGCTGTATGTAACAACATTTGGTAGGATTTGAATATGGGCCATGGAAAACATGAAAGTTGAGGAATTTCAAAAATACATTTTTGGAGCATAGAAAGTCTGATGTTGGTCATGGAAGTTTGACTGTACTTATCATATCAGGGCTTGATACTAACTTTTTACTTCACTTTCCATCAAGAAAAGTGATATTGATATTTTTCTTTCCTTATCAAAAGTTTAATTCCACATGCAAGAAACAGAGTATAACGTGAATATGCAATTGTAAAAAAAATTGTCCTTTAAAGCTATGTTTTATATTATTTAGTCCTTGAAGTTTGGTTGCCTGGCTCTTTTAAGAAATTAATTTTTTAGATTCAAAAAATGTTGTCTTTTTATTGGTATATAAAAGTGTTTTCAACAAATCCTAAATGTTGTTACTTCATATGTGTTTTTCTTTCCAAGAGCATGTTTTACTTTCCTGTGGAAAACCAGCAAGTGTTGGTCTTGAGCCCTGCATACTGAATTAATTAACAGATAGACTTAGTTCATGGTAATATAAGACGATATAGTCAAGCGGTTTTGCACAGTCCCAGAAGACATAAAAGACAATAGGTGTAGCGGCCATGTTGGTGTCCCAGACAAAAGAAATAATCAAAATTCTTTTGTTGGGAGTACATCAACATGGCTGCTCTATGATATCAGGTGAAAACGCTTTATTTCATGGCCACTTGGGGATACTTTGAGCACTCCAAGATAAAATTCTTATCCCCAAGTGGCCAGCATGTAATTTTTCTGTTTATTTTAAAGATACTGATGAAATTTCCACATTTTGTGAATTAAATTCCTAAAGAACCAGCTGCACGACTGAGTGGGAATTTTTTTTGGGGGTGTTTAAGGTACATTTAATATCACAAAATCTCATGCCCAGTCTCCGTTGAACCTTTGACAGCTCTGGCCTCATTGTTTTGATGAACTCATTCAACTTGAACTATAAAATTCAGCATTCACATGGAAAATAATGTTAAAAATTCTAATTGAGAAGTTTATTTTAAATTAATCGAGTTTTGTCATGGTTTTTACTGTACTTGCACAACTTATTTACATATAAAACAGTTAATAGAGAGTTCATGTTTCCTTGCTGCCTGGAGAAGGAGAGCAAGAGTGTTGGTTTGGAGAAGGAGGAAGCCTTGAATAGAGCGAGATAGAGAGTGGGAGTTGGAGAGAATGCTGTTAGAATGGGGTAAATCCAGCCACCCCCATTTACGGGGATAAACCCGGATCAAAATTGGACGATGAATAGAGAGTTTATATGTGCTAAGTTTTTTCGGAAGCATTATTTTTTAATATATGTCCAGAAATGTTTTTTTAGATGTTCTACAGCTGTATAATAGCAGGAAACACCAACCAAGTTGATGGAAATTAAGGAATAAAAAATACCCAGTGCTCAAATATTTTTGTGATAATGACAAAAGTGAACAAAACTCTTATCAATAGTACTTTTTTAATGAATTCTTGTTTAAAAGATGTTTTTATTCTAACATTTAAAAATAATTGGCCATGGAAGACACAAAATGGCAGAGTCGTTGAATGTTTTAAAACCTAAAAGAGTAAGATCAAGAACATTATTTTTGAACTACTTTTTGTTTAAATTATGTAAACAAATGAAGTTAATTACTGCTGTCATCACTATTAATTTTTTTCTTGGGTATTAATACTTTCATTAGTGATAATTTTATGTGCTAATCATTAATTTTAATATAATCTTATAATTATAAATTTGACTATTATAAATTTGTTATTTCTTTCTAATTGTTTCGCAGAAAATTTAGCATTTGCAAACAATGATAGGATTTGGAGAGGAGGAGATAGTTGCAGAGCTGCTGCAGTGATGTAGGAAGACAAACAGTTTTTAGAGCAGAGGCAGGAATAAATTATTTAGTGAAGCTAGTTGAGAACTCTAATGTTTTTTCAGATTTATACTTTGCACATTGAACATGAGATTTAACCATGGTGATTTTCAGGTTTCCAGTTCTGTTTCTGTTAATAAAGTTGCAAGCATTTCAGTTGAAAATAAAGTATATGTGGTGTTTGCTTTCTATCTAGCCTGGGCTATTTTGGGCTGTCTCGTGCTGGGAGGGGTAAATCTACCCCCCCCCACCCCATTATAACTTTTTTTGTTAATGGTGCATTATTAATGAAACATGGAACAAAATGTAAATTTCTAAGTTCTCCTTGTTTGTGTTGCAGTAAGTGGCTAATAAGTGGTGATGTCATAATGATGTAACACAACTGCTTTTTTGCTCATAACTGTTTTTTTAATTTAGAGAGAATCTTTACATCAGAGAAAGTTTTATTTTTGTTAAATTGTAAGAAAGTCACTTATATGTTGAAAATTTAAGAAAAAAGAAATTCCTTGAAGATTTGATGATGAATTAATGATGTCATAACAATATTTTGAAGTAAATGTTTATTTTTTTCAATTCAGTGAATTATGTACACCAAAATGGAACTAATTTGGTTTCAGATATTAACATCAATTATTATCAATATACAAGGCCAAATGGGAAGCTGCCCTCTTCAAAACGTTCGCAAGTGCGGGTCGATAACGAATCAGACGGTCAGTAATTATGTGACTTCTGCCCAGGATACAATTTTTATAATTTTTTTACAAATACTGGTAACATTTAGTTTGTTTGTCTTTTTATAAAGTCCTTCTAGTTGTATTTTATATTTTTTAATTCATTGTTAACTGTTTTGCCTTATTATTAAAACCAGTCATTGTCACCATTGTATATTGTGTTAGTGTGATGTTATATATTTATAATTATTTGGCCATGTATATTGATAATAATGTTTAAATAACATGACTTTTGTCGGGTCATATTGTTTATTTTTTTTGGAAAATTTTACTACCCAGGCAAAAAATAAACAATATGCCCTCCAAAAATCATGTTATTCCCTTATTTACCTTAATGCATGAACAAATTGATATCCTAGATCATGTGATGTTATATTTTTACCAGAAATAGCAATTGATAGCAATTGTCACCATGGCAACATTACCATGGAAACTGCATGGAAATTTTAGTTTGTAAGAATAAGTGCTAAAACCATTTGCTGTGACATAAAATATGACAAATCATTCAAACAGCCCTTGAACGACATCTCAAGCAAGACAAGGTGGCACCAAACTTATAAACAACTAAAACATATTTTTGTCAAAAACTTAAAATGTACTTCATTTTTCAATGAAATTCTTCCCACTTCCCAAGAGTAGACAAGTTTGCCAAAAAAATTAGTCACACAATCACTATTCTTAAAAAAGTTGTTATTTTACCACAGTGTAGTGCACAGAAGGCCTATGATATTTTGAAAAAAACACTAAATTTTCGAAAAGCTCAAGAGGCACTTTTTTGAGTGTTAATAGGTGATTTACCGGCAGGTCTATTGTACAGGTAACAGGAAGCAGGTAACAGGCAGTAGGTAACAGGTAGCCAAAAAAATCATCTTATTTATGGTTTCTGTTACACTGATCAGAGAGTACTTCTATATGATTTTACCATCATATTACTCATCTAATATATGCAAGAAAACGATAATGAGAGTTTTGTCTAGTCTTACAAATATAACATGTATTTTTCAGACGAGTCCTGGTATATACAGAGTCTTGATTGGGGTACCAATCCCATTTTCCAGTTCATTTTTTTTTCCAAATCCCACTTTGCAATTCTCAAATCCCATTCCCATTTTTGCTTTTTAACATTTTTTTCCCATTCTCAGTGACCAAATCCCTGTCCCAGTGGCTTGAACCCCATTTTCCCGTGGCAAAACCTGCCAATCCCATTTCCCATTTTACCCCTTCAGGACCCTCTATATACGATATTACTTAGCTTTTAAACGGTAAAGTAGCGGCAACTGAAACACGCTCCCACAGATTCCTCTTTTAATTTTAAGAATAATTTTCTTTTTTTTTTACAATAATACATAAACTTTCAAAAAAATTGTTTGGGTGGCTAGAAACCTCCATTTAACCCCGCTCCGCGTTCTCTGCATTTTAATTGGGTTTGCCAGACCGGAATTAAGGCTGAGTGTTTAAACGTAAGATTTCATATTTTCATGATCACCTTATTCAGTCCTTGCCGCAGCTGGTGAACCGTTTGTTTTTAATTGTTTCTGTCAAAGGAAAACGAAAGAAGTAAACAGTAATATTGATTTCTTTTTTAACTCAACAAGCATTTTTAGTTTTGTATCAAATATGTCAATTGCACTGGAACTCAAATACAACGAACCCGATAAAACAAATTTCCCATTATAACGAAGTATTTTTTAGGCCCGGCTACATTACATTAATTTGTATGGGTAAAAACCCCGATATATCGAACCCTGTTATTAAGAAAACCCCGGTATAACAAACCACATAGGTCTTTTTTTCTCTTCATTTCACATTATTTTTCGAACTTCCAGTGACAACCGCGAGGTTTGTGTCAGTCTTGGCCCATTTCAGATCACACAAGTCATCATCATCTTCGTTTACCGTCCCTAGTTTCCCACACCATGGGTTTGGACGTGATATGAGTTGCCTCCATTGTTTCTATCCTCTGCCTTATTTTCTGTGATGTTAAATTCCTTACAGTATGTCTTCTTCCACTACCTTACTCCAGGTCTTCTTTGGCCTACCTACTGGCCTTCTACCTTCTACCTCCAGCCCCATCACACTCCTAAGTATGCTATTCTCATCCCATTCTCATTAGTCTCGTTTAGCAAAGAAGAAAAATAACTTCGCCTTTCCATAACTTTCTCTTCTATCACTTTAAGAGTTCCATTCTCATCCCTTACATTTTTCGATCCTACGATATCCTTCCCCTCTCTTTCTCATCTGCTTTGCTATCTTGAACATCTTTGCTTTTTCTTCGCCCGTTTTGAGAAATTCCGCTCTCCAGTATTTGCAGGCTTTATACTTAGCAACTTCTACGGCCGTTCTTTTTGCCTGCCTGTTTTTCTCTCTGCACTGCTCTGCGCCACCGCGGTTTTTTCACTTTGCCACCTCTTAAATCAGGGTCGTAACGAGGCATATTATGATAGCTTTGATCCCGTTGTTTTAGACAAAATTTTGATCCCTGATCCCGAA
>JAOBBB020162776.1:0-12338 GCA_025331005.2 Zoanthus gigantus
AATAAGTATGACTAATGCAAAAAGTCTTTGACTTTATGCTAATAGGACTAAATCTTTTCTTCATTCTAACTTAACTACAGAATACCCGGCAACTGTTGGTAATTTTTTCCTGCGCATTCGTCGTTCTTTAAAAATAAATGCGCCGTTAAATCAAGAACAATAGTTGCGGGGTATTTTGTAGTTACTCTTTCATTCTTATCTAATTGTCCTAAAGTTTATCAATAAATGTCATAAATGGTATGCTGTGTCTGTGTGGGAAATAAATATAGAGGTGGTTACATAGCGATGCAAAGAAAGATAATGCAATGAGATAGGTATGTAAACTAGAAAAGGAAATAAAAGGGTGTGTGATAAAAAAAAAATTGTTTAAAAGACAATAAGTTTCCGGGGCAACAGAAGGTTAACAGAAAGTTGAAACGTTCATTTATCCCGTGGGGATTAAGAGTGCCCAAAGTGTGAATTAGTCGTATTTCTTTGGTTTAGCGACAATCGTTAACGGTCGTTGATGGCCGAAAGACCGAATGCAACAAAATTAGAAATAGAATGAATGGAAGAATTAAAATGGCGAGAGATAGGTTTAGATAGATCGTTCTTACGTATGTCACAAATAGATATCTGAACAGACATCGCTATAATACCGCTGAAAAAAATAGCAAAACAGTTACTGTTCATCAGCAGGATGCCTAAATTGTATGCAGTTCTACAATTGGTTTCGGCTCCATCAAATCCTGATGGAGGTGATCTCTAATGTGATCAACTAAAAGATGGCCAGTTTCTCCCATATATAACTTGTTGCAATATAGCATTGAATACAATAAATAATATTAGGTGTTGTGCAATTGAAATGATCGGTGATGTTAAGAGTAGACTTTGGGCCCGTAACAGAGGTACGTGAAACTACAAAAGGACAAGTGAAGCATGGTAAGCTCGCAAAGGCGGCAAAGCAAAGATGAACCATAGATTACCCTTAATTTCTATAAGCGCTGTAACATTCTACGAGTCGTAGGTTAACAAGGTGCAATTGTATATTATATATAAACAGTTGAAGTCGAACTCATATTTGTGTATGGGGAACTGCTATTATTTAGAATATGCAGTAAGCCGTGAGACAAATCATTCTCAAACACAAAAGACTAAATATATGGCAAAAATCAACAAATAAGCTCAATATATATTTTTTATTAGAAATTCCTTAAGGGGAATTGTGAGGCTCAAAATCCCCTGAAAATCTAGAATTATCTGAGAATCAGCTCAGAATCAGATTTATTTTGCAGCACTTATAAGATATTTTGGTGCGCGTGTTCCTGCCATTTCTGAAACCTCCTGTTATCTTTTACGCTATTCTTGTGACCTGTATTTTTACTATTCATATCAGACTTGGTTTCAAAAGCGTTTTATAGGAGTATTTAGTTTGAAGTTTAAAAACTTCTTAATGAATCGAGTTAAGAGGCATTTGGGGTTGAAATCACTGGAAAAGCTAAGAATCACGAAATTTACTGATTATTACAATTATTTTTGTATATTTTATTAAAGGCAAATCGTTAAAAAGAAAAAAAAAACATAGATTCCGTGTGTGTAGTGTTCGGATGTATTAAAAAAATTATTTTAAAGCCTTAATTTAAAAAGCCGAATAAATATTATGGGGTGACGTCTTATGACGTCATTATGGTGTCACTAAAGAACAATAAACACGTTAATCGGATGAGTTACTTATGTTCTATCTAACTCCCGAGTTTTAATAGCATTTATAGATACAGAGTTCTTAAGTGGGGGATTCAAAAGTCCCCCCCAGTTACAGGAACTCCAAAAAAGCCCAGTATGAATAGGGTTAAAGGGACAACAATTTTTGTCGATGAAAGTGATCTAACACAGTTGCCGAGCCTTTGTCCTTGACTGTCGTTTTCTTACCAATCCCAGATAGCTAAAGGCACGCACGTATTACGTACTTGATAGTAAAAAAAATAAATAAACTGAAGACTTAGCGCCTTGCCAATTTCACTGCCGAAGCCATCAGTGCCTTATCATGTCTCCTCACATACTCAATTCCTGCATTTTTCCTGGATCTAAGCCAACAAATACTGCACAACATTCAAAACCTTTGTTCTTATCCAACGCAAATGGCTTTTAAAAGTTTTATTACGGGACAGAAAAGCCGATGGAGGTTCAGAAAGACGTCAATTATAACTGTAGGACCCTTTAACATACCCTTATAACTGTATCATTCAAAATATCAGCATACAAACTCAGTACATACGCTGTCCTGGGCGTTGATGTCAGCACCCTGACTGACCAATAGCGTTACAATCTCCTTGTGTCCTCTGGCAGCTGCCATGTGAAGTGATGTACGTCCTTGATTGTCTTTTGCGTACAACTGGTCAGAAGATTTACTTATGAGGAGACTTACGGCCTCAATATGGCCATTCTCAGCTGCTATGTGCAGTGGGATAAGTCCCTATAGTTTGTTTGTTTCAGATAAAGATAGTTTAGTTTGTCAGAAAGACATCATTTCTTCTATCTCATTCAAATTAACAATATTTATGTTGCTGCTACTACTGCTATTACTACTACAACTACTACTACTACTACTACTACTACTACTACTAATACTACTATTACTACTACTACTACTACTACTACTACAACTACTACTACTACTACTAATACTACTATTTGTTGTTTTTTATTATTATAATCAAACTAAGATACCTTTTAATCAGTTCTGTTGATCATGAATGATATTGTAAAAACAGTTCGCTTTGACAATATGTAACAATTTACGTCATGTCATTAAAGCATATACTTCACTTCACTATTACTACTACTACTACTACTACTACTACTACTACTATACTACTACTACTACTACTACTACTACTGCTACTACTACTATACTACTACTACTATTACTACTACTACTACTATTACAACTACTACTACTACTACTACTACTGCTATTACTACTATTACTACTATTACTACTATTACTACTACTACTACTATTACTACTACTACTACTACTACTACTGCTACTACTACTATTACTACTATTACTACTATTACTACTACTACTACTATTACTACTACTACTATTACTACTACTACTACTACTACTGCTACTAATACTATTACTACTACTACTACTACTACTACTGCTACTACTACTGCTACTACTACTATTACTACTATTACTACTACTGCAACAAAACTGTAACAAACGTATTAATTGAATGGCAAAGTAAACGGCAATATATTTTATCGCTTTGCCTTGATTGTAATATCAACATTGTTTATTAGCCGATGAAATATCTTCTTCGTTACTTGACAGACTGGTTCCTTCCACAGAATGTTCTTCTCATAAGCTCGATCCGTACCGTAGGTTATGGATCCGAGTTTTTTTATGTACCTCGCATTTTGCGCTTGCGCCATTAGACAGACCTCGCACTAGGTTAATAAGAGGTATTTATTATTTAAACACCAATGAAATACCAAAGAATTTTCGCCCGAAAGCTTGATATTTTAACACAAAACAATACTGTGTTGCTATGGTTACATGCAGCGCCTTTGACATAAGAAAAGCTAAATCCTTTACGAGCCAGGTGGCTTATGTAGCCGGCGCTTATCTCCGATTTCTGTAGTGTTATGCGGATGAGAGGCTTTGACTCCCCCTGGATGGGACACTAATCCATCGCAGATTGGCTGGTACTCATTCACCTACCCGGCCCCGGAAGGAAGGAAAGCTGAGTTAGCTTAGGCGGGAAAGAAAGTCGCACAAATCGTTTCAAATCTCGGCATGCCGGGGATCGAACTGGTGACCGGCTTGTGGTAGGAAGACAGAGATTTTACCAACTGCGCCAACCATGCTTGCCTGTTAAATTCATTGGTGATTATTTACTAAACAGAATATTACATGACCACTTGGATAAACAAAGTTTCTTTTCTCGTGTCGAAAAACAGTTCACTAGTTTGTATTATTAGCACGCGAAATACTTCTCCACGCGGTCATGCAGTATCCTCTATATAATTTACGCTAAAAAGTACGAATACTTGAGTAATCTTCACCATAAGTGTTGTAGTGGCATTTAGCCCAGTAGATGAATACTCCAGCAGAACTCTTATTGTATCCATGTCTCCCTTCTGAACGGCCAAGTGGAGGGGAGTATAGCCATACTGCCAGGAAGTAATCAAACAAAATACCTTGAATTATTTAAAACAAATCTAATTACTGGCTTAATGACTCTATACTGCGTTTTATAATTTGGACTATGAATAAAACGTTCGAATGGTATTTTTAAAGATTACCGCTCGCTTTTTTTTCTGTGCGGAGATAGAGGCCCAACTCATTTCCCTCCCATACTTTGTCCCAGCTACTTAATGTGTCTTATTCCAACCCTTCCATCCAAATAACATCTCCTTTCCAGTGTTCGTCTTCAGTTCTTCGCCTTTCTGTTTACATTACTTCAACACTGCTGTTTTTGATACACTCGAATACCTTTATGCTACAGTTAAAGTCAGTTTATTTTGTTATTTTGTTTTAACGAGATGGAGAGTGAGAACGACTTCGAGAAGCAGAACGATCGAGAGTGAAACGAGAACGAGAGCAAGTACGAGAACGACAGCGAGAGCGAGAATAGGTACGAGAATGAGAGCGAATAGGAGTATGAAAGCGAGAACGAGAAGGAGAGAAAAAACAAGAGCGAGAAGGAAAACGAGAACGATACGAGAGCGAGTGCGAGAGTGACAACGAAAGCGACAATTAACGAGAGCAAGAGCGAGAGCGAGTACGAGAACAAGTACAAGAACGAGTACGAGAAGGAGAAGGAGAGTGAGAGGGAAAACGGGAGAACGAGAGCGAGAACTATATAACGATAATAAATATATCAATAGTAACTAATATAAGAGGCTCTGATTAAAAAACCTGTACAGAAAATGAAAATAGGAGGTCAGTCCAGTGACTTGAGGAGAGGACTGCATCAAGTTTTCAACATTTATTGAATTTAAGGGTCAATGCCACTTACGAACAAGAACAGATGTTTTCAAAGTGCATGTTGTTAAAGTTAAGCTTATGCTTTTCTTAATATTACTCTTAATATATACATCTCTTAAGAAATTTTAGATACACATATACAGTTAAGGCATTAAACATTTGTGGACATGAAACATATATAACAGGTTTGGGATATGCTACAAAGTTTAACTTCGTAATGGAATATTTTTTGCATGCTGTATCATTTTATCTTCATACATAGTTCGTCAATAGTATCATTAAAGGTAAGTTATACCAGAAATAAGTAGGCTTACGGGGTTTAGAATTATCAGTGAAGAAAGACGAGTACTTTAAGATAATGGTTGCCATTTTTATAAAAGTGTCCGCCACACATTCCAATATTCTATCTGATGAAAGGCAAGAGATATTTAGAAATAACTTACATCGTCATAGTCTTTATGTGTTGTTGGACACTAGAAGAGAGGTATAGAAACTGTTATAAGATATATACAACTTCTTTGTAAAAATTAAAGTACTATAATCAAATCGCCTAATTACATATTTCATTGCAATTCGGTTAAAATTAATCAATAGTCCAAGAAACAGTTTTGAGCTGGTTGCTCAGTGTTTAATAACGCCATTTGTTGCCTCAAAATAATCTGTAATATTTTAATTCAGTCCCAAAGTAAACAAAACTTAATTTAAAGCTAAATTCAGTACTTATTATCTTGTGAAATAATAAAATTAAGCTCAAACGCAAGGAGAAATAAGTTCGCACAGTTCATGTCTGCTAATTTCAGTTTGTATATCAATACCATAAGAAAAAAGTTATTAAACCAGCATTCTCTTTCAGCCCCAAGTCACGCGGTAAAAACAAAGCTAAATCCTTCACGAGCCTAGTGGACCATGGAGCCGGCGCTTATCTCTGGTTTCTGTAGTGTTAAGCGGATGAGAATCTTTGACTCCCCCTGGAAGGAACACTAATCCTTCGCAGGTTAGCTCCCAGCAGATGCTGGTACTCCTTTATCTACCCCGGAAGGATGGAAAGCTGAGTTAGTTTGGGCGGAAAAGAAGGTTGCACATATATTCGAATCTCGGCAAAGCCGGGGATCGAACTGGGGACGCTGTGGCTAGTAGGCAGAGATCTCACCAACTGTGCAAACCACGCCCGCCCGAAAAGAACAAAGTCAAAGGACAAATGGGGAGACTTCAATTCTATTTAAGTAATAAAACATGCTCTTTATGGGTTTACCGGCATAATAAGCCACGCGATATGTTGTGGGAACACGAGAAAAGTTTGTAAATCCCGAGCCGTTTCCAAACTTTGTAAGTGTTCTCTCTACATCCCAAGTGGTTTATTATCGCGGTAAACCTAGAGAAAAGTATGCTTTATTGCTTTTATGAAATAACTTTCAAATAAAAAACAAACTAATGCAAGAAAAATTTTTTTAATTCGATCACAATTATAATTTTCCAGAGATTCCTCAAAGCAAGCGAAACGGCCAATCAAAACGATTGTACAAATTAAATCTCATTTGATTGTTCAAATCAAATCGTGAACAAAATTTTCTGAATCACTGAACAAAATTTACAATATCTTTGAAAAGTATGGTTTTATGTTAAAAAAAAGAAAAAGAAAGAAATACCGTTCCTGGATCACACGTTCATGGTTGGTAAGCTTAGATGTTGACATTTTCAATTTGACATGAAGAAAACATGTGGCTGAACGCAACTGTTTTCTGTTAAGAAATGGCCGTATTGATGGATTGAACTTGAAGCAGTCATTGTGGAAGCCTAAATTCTTTTCTCGGTGGTTCAATCAAAGTTGACAGGGAATAATCATGACCAAGTGCCACGGGAAGAACATTGCTGCATTTGCGAAGTCGCTGAACGGATGGTAGGTTGTAATAACTTTTTAAAGGCTAGACTCCGTTACCGCGGCACTGCTTTTGTGGAAGTCTATTTAATTTCTTTGTAATTTTGGATAAAAGTCTCAACAAACCTGTAAAAACACTTACGGGGTTTTGCGTTATAATGGTGTCTAATTGTTCAGTTTGCATTTCTGCAAATCGTTTTAATTTCTTTGTTATCTCGTTGCTTAACTCAGCTATATTTTTCAGCCTCTCTCTTTCGCCAATTAATTAAATTACCGAAGGTCATCATGTTTGCGGTCAATATTTTTAAAACAAAAAAATTGACAGCCAAATATGATGACCTTCGGTAATTTAATTCATTGGCGAAAAGACCTGAAAGTGATAAAAGTGCATGTTACCCCAAAAAACAAAAAAGGAACAATAATGTTTTTTCGCTTTCGAATTTCCAGCTGTGGTTTACCATCACAATAAACCACACAATTATTTAACCAATCACAGCGGGTGTACCATTTTGGTTATTTTATAAGTATGAATATCGATGAAATTCGAATTCCTTCATGTCTTCCCAATATTTGCTAACGTATATACCTACGCATGCATAGCCCCATGTAAAAAAATCCGGATTTCTGAATCCAGAAAACATTTTCTCAAGGAATCCAGGTTTAGGAAGACGGAATATCCCGAAATACAGACCGTCTGGAATCCGGAATCCACTGAGGTGGAACCTGGAATCCACTGAAGTGGAACCTTGAATCCACTGAGGTGGAACCTGGAATCCACTGAGGTGGAACATTGAATCCACTGAGGTAGAACCTGGAATCCACAGAATTGGAACCTTGAATCTACTGAAGTGGAACCTGGAATCCACTGAGGTGGAACCTGGAATCCACTGAGGTGGAACCTGGAATCCACTGAGGTAGAACCTGGAATCCACTGAGGTGGAACCTTGAATCCACTGAAGTGGAACCTTGAATCCACTGAGGTAGAACCTGGAATCCACTGAGGTGGAGCCTTGGATCCAGTACCTTGGATGGGAAGTCCACATCTATAGAATCTGGAATCAGACTCTCACGGCTTACTTTACATGGGGTGACATGTACTTTCATCATCATACATAGAGATACCTTCCGCCCAGTTGTTTTCGTCTATTTGTCTTTTTATTTTTTATTAAATAATTACATATATTAAACAGTGTATCACCTAGTCGCTCACTCGCAAAAGTGTTTTCAACAACCTTGAACGTATATTTCTTTAAAAGGAAATATTGTAAAACATTCAAGAGAAATAATATGCTGTAAATTTTGTTTGTTCTTTCTTATGCTTAGCACTCGATCTTTGAAGTTTTGTAGCGAATCTTTTCCTTCCGCTTATTTTTGTGGTCGTGAAACTTATTTAAACGCAAACAGCAGTGCAGCTTGTTGAATGTAAAATTTTGTGATAAATTTTCAAATAGTTACTAACAATATACACAAGCGGTTATTTTTTTGTCAAATAATACAGCAAACGTTTTAGGTAAAACGTCTAGTACGCAAAATATTTGGTTGGCCACATATATATAAGAATGTCACTTTTGAAATAAACAGAGCTTGCAAAGAACCAATAGCAATACAATGACATAATTCCATAACACAGTATAGAAATACAAAACTAAATAATATGATTCAAATAAGAGATTAGAACACCAACCTCGCTCTTTCTGGCTCCAATTGAAGGAAGTTTAGAGAGGGTTTCTTTTACAACCTCCGTTTGGCCGTACATGGCAGCCACATGCAATGCAGTAAGGCCACTCTGGTAATGGGAATGTGAAGGTTAAATATTCAAGACATACTATTTCTGGAATTTTAAGTATTCTAGACATATTATTTCTGGAACTTTTTCAATTGTTTGCTTTTTTTTGTTTTAACATTACTTTCGTTTTAAAGATTATCACTATTATTATTGTATGACTATGACCGTGACCGTGACCCTGACCCTGACCGTGACTATGAGTATGATCGTGAGCGTATCCTTGGCCTTGGACATGACCGTGACCGTGAAAGTGGCCTTGGCCGTAACAGTGGGTTTGACCGTGATAGTGGCTTTGACCGTGATAGTGGCATTCGCTGTGCAAGTGGCCTTATTGGCCGTGCCCGTGGCCTTGACTATGAACCGTGACCGTGACTATGAACGTGACCGTGGCCATGACCTTGGTCTTGGTCGTGGTCATTTTCTTGGTCTTGGCCGTGACTATGAACGTGACCGTTGACTTGGCCGTGGTCGTGACCCTGACTGTGACCGGCTATGGCTATGTCTCACCAGACTATATTAGTATTCGACAGACTCTCATTTTACTTTGACTCTGACAATGGCTACCGCACAAGTAGTCGAAACGTCAGTCGAAGACAACAGTCCTTCTTGGGACTACTTTAGCCCGGATCGATTATTTAGCACAAGTTACTTTGATTCATAGGTTCAAACTTCTAACAGCATTGCTACAAGTTATTATCACAAACTGCGCAACCACTAAAAAAATGGCGACTAGAATTACAAAATGCAAAGCTAGTAGAAATTACGACGGTACAACTGTACCTTCTCGCTTGTTCTGTCGAAGGCCAACTTTCCCCATAGCATGTTGATGACTTTCAGTTGACCAAATTTGGCTGCAAGATGAAGGACACTCATGCCCTCCTACCAGAAAGAAACAAGTATGTAAGCTCTTTTTGCATTGAGCAAAGAAATGTTAAATTATTGACAACTGGTATTATAAATTACACAAATTTAACTGTTCTAAGCTAACTGCTGAGGGGATAAGGAAGTTAATAGCAATATATTAATCTGCCGTTTCTAGAAAAATACCAACCTATCCGTATTCTAAAATTTCAGGACCCAAGCATGACTGGAACTTTAACCCGAAGAAACTAAAAATTGTGTTTTTGTTGACTAGACTGTTTAACATATGCCTTTGCAAAATCAACGATGTTTCGGCGATGGTCACAAAACATCGCAGACAAGCGTTCCATAAACCTTTTTCACCTAACACATGGCATAAAGTAGTTATGCAAAGGCTCGTGTATATACGGAAAATACAGTGGCGCGTGCCGTATCCTACAGTATCCCACTCGAAAGAATTGCATAACTACTAGCGTATGTGTTGAGTTCAATTTTTTCCTTGGTTTAATTTTTTTAAATCAGTCAATTTGCTTCAAACAAGTTACTTTCTCGAAAGGGTTCAATTTTTGTATATCGGTTTCAGTGTTATCAGCTGTCTGAAAAAAGGTTTTTACACTACCCCACTAATTTCTACTTATACCTTCCCTTAATGACCCCCCCTTCCTTACTTACACCTCCATATCCTCCTGTTCTTACCATTTTACCTTACTTACACCTCCACACATTTACTTCATCTTTTTTTTGTTTTGATTTGGCACACACCAAGATTGAACTACTGACTTTTGGATCTGTAGTCCTAGAACATCTTAACTTGCCAGCATACCAATATTTCTAGGTATCACTAGTTATAGGTCTCAGACTTATATGAGAAAAGTAAACTGGTTTGAAAAAAACAAACTAGTTTGAAAAAAACAAACTAGTTTAAAAAAAAATGGTTTGAAAAAACTGAACCAAAATTAACATCATGACCAGGTAAACCATATTTTACATGACTCGGTACATAAACAACTAGCTATACATATTTTACGCAGAACTAAGTTATGCACTTTTTTTATACACCTGGATGTACCATATACATACTTATGTTATACAATTAGTTATACCATGCAGACAATTTTTCCCATTTCCTTACTCACCGGGTCTTCTTCTGTCACTGAAGCGCCAGCTCGGATTAAATACTCCACGACATTTGTCCGGCCAGCTCTTGCGGATAATTGAAGTGGTTTGCGTAATACGCTCTTAAAAACCCAAATTTAAGTTTAAAATAAATTATTTAAAGTTAAATATGAGATGAGTCTTCCTCATTAACATACAACTTGAGGTAACGAATGAACAATTAAAATACGAATAGAGTACAAAACTTGAGAAGGCTTATTAAATCAGTGAACAAAATCCTGAAAATTTTAAGTCTAAACATGCAGTTTCTGAAACCCTAAGTTGACCTGACTAGTATTAAAGCTGATTGTAAGAATTCTTATCGAAAGAAATTTCGTTTTTTCAAAAATCATGAAAATTCTACTGCAAATTGCAGAGATAAAATTTCCGTACTTCAGTTGCATGTTTAGTGTTTGTTCTCAGCATTTCGAGCTTTTTATGAAAGTTCACTTTTCTATGATTACTTCTAGTCTAAAAAGTAAAATGCAAAACCTGACCGTTCACACAGTGCCTCAAAGAGATCTTTGAATTCCAGAGGCAGCAAGCATAAACCTGGTGTGCGCCGAGAAATGGTTTAAGCATAAATCATTACGCCGAAATTCACGAAATACATCCAAACTAAGTGGAAATCAAAGAAAACGGTGTCAACATTTTAACACAAGGAAAATTCTTAGAATCATAGCATGGTATTCCCGAACTGCGGACAAATTTCAGTCAACGAGAGAAAAGTACAAAGCTTTTGTCAAGCAAAATTGTTAACTATGCGTTTAATTGACTTGTTGGCATTTTTACTCTGAAGCCGAAGGCCTCAGTCAGTGATCGAAAATTAGCAGATTTTAAGGTTTTTGATACATCTTCATACGTTTAAGTAACTTTAATTCTAAAATTGTAAAGTTGTTAAAAACCATATTGTTTTAAGACTTTATAAGCACTCGTGTAATTTGTTTTCTCCAGTATTAAACTGACGATGAACATGGAGGTGTTTGAAACATGTTTTAAAGTATAAAAAATGTTGTAATTTTCCTAAAATTTTAAAATTGTATTCTTAAAATGGAATAAATCAATACATACTATCTAAATATGTATATTATGTGTGTACGTGTGTGTGTTGAATAAAAAAATGTAGATAATAGCTGTGTCACTATTATTATTGAAACCTGAGCCTCTTTGTTAGCTATGCCATTCTATAATAATTAACAGTTATTCAACGAAGTGGAAGTGAATATTGGTGGATATCTACCGAGCCACAAAGCGGCAAGGTAAATAAATATCCACCACTTTCACTGACATACTGAGGTGAATAATAATTGTTTTAGTATATACCACACAAGCTGAATAACTAGCGAACCAAAGAGTAACTTTATTTGTGACATTTTGAAACCGAAGCAAAACAGGAAGCCATTTTGTTTTTCTTCTGCTGCTCGGAGGTGAATAGTACTACACCAATCACCTCCATGCTAGCCAATCAGCGTGTGCGAAAAAATCTATTCACTTGTGTGGAATGTACTAATGAGGCCTATAAAAAGAGCGAAACAGCTGCTCATGGCTACTAACATACAGCTAAATCCTTTACGAGCCTAGTGGCCCATGGAGCCGCCACTTATCTCCAGTTTCTGTAGTGTTAAGCGGATGAGAGTCTTTGACTCCCCCTGGATGGGACACTAATCCATCGCAGG
>JAOBBB020162862.1:0-12337 GCA_025331005.2 Zoanthus gigantus
TTAGAGCAAAGGCAGCACCTTCTCCTCAATTATTTTAAGACCCTGAGTGTTGGTCCGGCCGGGAATTGAACCCGAGCCTCCCGCACGATAGACCGGCACCTAACCAACTAGGCTAACCAGGCGGCGGTTAGGAAAGCTCAGTTAGCTTAGGCGGAAAAAAAGGTTTCACAAAGATTCACATCCAGCGATGCAGGTACTTTAAGGAGGGAATATTACCACATTTTAGGCAGCTGGTACATAAAAGTTTCGGAAATTTTGAAATAATCTCTACGATATGAACCAAAATGCCTAAGAATTTGACAAAAAAATAATGTGTTTGACTACAACCTTTTCCCCCTCCCCCACCACCGTGTGATTTGTTTGACTACAAACTTCTCCCCCTCCCCCACCACCGTCACTAATGCAAAAGTAAAGCACTGACAACGGCAAAACATCACAACAATGACGCAGAAAAGAAGTCAGAGGTTGTGTAGAGAAAACTTCCAAAAGTCAGGTTTACGTTGTTTTTTCATAGTTAGACGCCAAATGCCGGCGCTCCTTCTCTATAAAGTTTAACAAACCGACAGAACTTTTGCACTGAATGTAGCCAGTTTGAAAGAGAAAGAAATGAAAGTTGACAAAAAGTGTTTTAAACTAGTGTTTACCAAGCTAGGATCCCGGGCCAACCACAAGCGGCTTACGATCATGGAAGCTGATTATTGAACTAATTAAATAACAAATACTCAACAAATTACTAAACCATAAAAGATAATGTAGGAAAAGACCACAAAATTTTCTGCACATCAAAATTTTAAGCCTTGATAATTTATTAAGATATTTTGCTAATTAATCAATCTCTTACCTTAACAGGCCGTCTGGCAATATTATAAAACGTGACAAAAGAGTTATATACAGCTTGCCGTTTCTTCCTACTCTTTGCCTCTTTGTACTCTGTGAACAGATAGTTTATAAAGAATACCGTAAAGTGTTTGTATCGAGTATTGCGATAAAATCCACGTGTTTATGTCAGGATATCTATATTCATATCTATATTCTAAAAGGAGATAGCAGTATTTTGTGCAAGAAACTCACAACGTTGATCAACAACTTTGGCCCCATTTCGTAACGTACATACAAAGCTTTGGCGCCATTTCGCTAATCGATTGCAAGTAATGACGGGAAAGCCAAGTGGAATACTACCAGTTGGATATTCTGGAGAATACGCAACGGCGTTCCAGGCCACTGATTAGCTGCATTTCTTAAGGCATAGAATATTTAACATTTATTGACTGGGACCGAGGGAAACAGTATGTTTTGTGGTCCCGAGACCGCCAATGTTTCCCTAGGCAGCGCCGAGTAGAGTTTAGCTTGTTTAGTAGCTTGTTTAGTAGAGTTCTTCGTGGATTTTGACTCTTTTTCATCAATTAAATTCTCGATATCCTGCCCTGTTTTACTCCCAAATCTACTCTCCTCCATATTTCTTAATTGCGACGAGCGCGCGCACCGAGGTTTTCCCGCTTCAACCAAGGTCAAGCAAGGTTACTTCCGGTTTTGTTGTTTACCGGTCCATAACATAATGTTGCCCGCTGAGCGCGTGGTTGCTGGGAAACAGTGAAACTTGTTCACGTGCGCGTGATGTCGTCTCGTCCAATAGGAGTACGAGAAAAATGGACTTTGATAGTTGGTATATAACAAATAGCTTTGATAGACGTTTTATATACAACGCGTTGGCGCCGGGGTCGCGTTGAACTAAATCGAGGCATTTGATTTTGGCGAGAAATATGGTTACGCAGTCGATGTTTTGCCAGACGAATTTCATCGCTGTTTTTGCTGAAAACTGTAAAAGTTATGACTTTAATTAACTAACCATAACTTCATTACAGGCATATATAGAATCCTGAAAATATAGAATAAACGTTTTATGCATTGTTTAAGTTTTCTTACAAACTATAAAAATTACAAAACATGGCGGGGCTAAATAACTCTGTGCTTGCATGCTTGACCTGTCTTGCAAAAGCCTTATTACAGTTTAAAGAGGTTCAAACCAGTTTCAACACTTTTAAGAGAACAAGGCTTGCTCTCCAGTCATACAAATCCTTAGAAAAATATATCCTATTTTCTGTTGCTTGCCATTTTGTAAATGTTTGAAGTTAATAACTGAAACTTTGCCATATTACTAATGTCAACCTGATCTTTCCATTTTGAGATGCCATTTTGTCATAGCTGATTGATTTAACGTAGCTGTGGTCATGCGACCGCCAACTGCAAAGGACGTATCGAAGTTAAGCCCCAATAAGTTAGTTACGGTTGTCCAAATGAAAAAACTCAATTCTCAGAGTATTAACTTTTACCTGATAATTTGGAAGGTTTTGCCTTCACTGCAGCTGAATTCTTGTCTAAGTTCCACCACGCTTCAGATAGCTCATCAACTTTATCACCATTTAACGTAGCAGTGTCCTTATACATAATGTGTGGTCTCCCAGGCTTTGCAGGAAAACCTTTTTCTTTTATTAGTGTGTGGTTTAATACAGGCTCAATGTAATACACTCGTTGACCAATTTTTATCATACCAGCCTATGACAAAAATCAAATCAAATTAAACAATTAAGAAAAATAGACGGCAAAAGATTTAATTTAAATACAGAAAATTACAGTTATTTCAAAAACGTTTGTTAATCGTTTATTGTTTAACAGCTTTCATCCATTTCACATCTCTAAAATTTGATGAAAAAAACTGAATTAACATGGTTCGATTCGCAATCAGAGTCAAAATATCTGGAAATATGGCTTTGTTATTGACTACGTGACCGCGTCCGCTTGGTAGAATTCAGAAATAGAGGTCAAATTTACCGTAAACAAGGAGAGCACTTTTAGGAACTGAATTTTTGTTTCTGTCAGAGCATGTTATGTGGGTAAATAGTTACATCAGTCTTACTCTAATTTTGGCTTTACAAGTTAATCCTCATTAATTCCTTCCTTAATTATTTTTTACTATCCGATTTTTAAAAATCTTTTGATATTTTATTTAGGATTTTACAAGTTTTAGAAATTCAGTCGAAATGAATTCAGTCGTAAAATTCACTTGTAAACGAACGCAAGACTGCCGATATGTATGTAGCTTCGCGACGTTATACTACTACTAGCTTAAGTAAAATTAAACTAAAATTGTTGGATTGTTCATAACTTTAAATTTAGTTATGCCAACTTTTTTTTCGTATCATGAATGATAACTGATTATTCTGCGGCTTTTTAATGTGCTTTGGATCACAGTTAACTCTTTCAGTCACAGTTAGTTATCAAAACCCAACTTCTTCTTACATAACTCATACAAAATAAGACATTTGATTATGAGAAAATGAGAATAGATCGAACAAAGCAAGCTATTGAAGATGAAAAGTAAAATTCTATAAAACCTGTTAAATGAAAAGTATGGGCTCAAGTTGGGAGAATTTAACAATACAACTGGGACTAAAAGGGTTAATTCACTTGTAAACACACACAGTGTTTGAAACTTCCTTTTTGTCATAAGCCAAAATAACGACGTCATCGGGGCCCAGTTGTTCAAAAGCCGATTAACGCTAACCCAGGGTCAAATTCTTAAATCGTGGTTTTGTTCCCAATCTCACAGAGTCGGATTTGACCCGTAAATTTGGGGCTAACAAGTTTTTCGTAAGAAAATCTTAACCTTATTTTATAAGAACTGTAATCTTTTCCTTAGAGACTAAAGCAATGCAGCTGTAATTTCCCTTAGCCTGGGGATAAATTTAACCCACCTTTGAACAACCCAGCCCTGGTCTGCAAATTATATTTAAAACAAATAAACTAGTAGAACATGAGCGGGAAACAGTTTTAAATGAATGAAAGGTGTAATTCGCGAAACATTTTAGAAGTAAAAATTCGAAAAAGCCATTACAAGTTTGAGGGCAATATTCTGATATCGTGGCCCTATAAAGTTACAAGTTAGGAAGACCTTTTAAACTTAAATGCAACCGGACGTAAAACAGTGTTAGCCAATAACACGCAGCACTGTTGGGTCCAAAGTGTTTTGCGTCCGTTTGTATGGCATGTTGACACTTGTTCCGTGTTCTTGTGAGTTGTTGGATGCTGTTGCGTGTAGGTTGAAACCGGTCAAACTTTCGGCGCATTATGTCCCAACATTTGTTGTGTTCTGTGACTGCCGAAGCGTATTTCCAACCTGCTGCGCCCGTTTACAATGAAACTTTCGACAATGTCGAGACTGATTGCCTTCGTTTGCACAAACATTAGTGTCCCAGAATGCATCGCTTCCCTAGTTGGTCGCCAACAAAAACTAGATGTTGTACATGTATTCTCTTGACTCCAACAATTTCAACGTTGTTTGGCCCAAAAATATTGGTCCTTTAGATGGGACGGCCAGATTGAGTTACCATAATTTTTTGGCTTAATGAAACTGTTTTTATCATTTCTCAATGCGAAATCTTTGTTTGAAGTGACTTTCTCAAGGGTCAATGTATTTAATCAATTTATCAAATGAAAATTTTGATATATCTTTAAATTGTTACTACGCGTGTTTGGTTGAGCTGTGAAAAACTATATGTCAAACAAACGAACAAACTAATTCGATCGTACATTTTTATAACCAACAAATAAGTTACATTATATCTCATCTTTCCCTATAAAGCCGTTTCTAATAAAAGATTTTATATAATTAAATTCACGAGCACTTCTATCTTATTCATTTAGGTAACCTTGTTTTATCTCCTCTCAAACAGAACACTGCAAATAACAAGAGCTAAATGTCTAGTTAACCTTCTGTGGGCCAAAGATAAAGAGCTTACCTAAACTTCGATTTAAAAAGTTTTTTAAAAAAATCATAAAAAATTACGACAAAAAAATTAACAAAGGAACAACGACGGAAGTTCACTCAAGACTGACGCAGCTCCTTGTAAAATGTTCAACCTTGAGTTGTGGTAACTACGTGTTGAAATAGCGGTCAAATGGCTGGATATATAGAATAGGAATGGAAATAGGTGGAATGGATAGGATATCGTTGGATGGATGGATGGATTGATAGATAGATAGAATGAATGGATAGGTGGAAGAGATAGGATGGATGGATAGGTGGAATAGATAGAATGAATGGATAGGTGGAATAGATAGGATGGATGGATAGGTGGAATAGATAGAATGAATGGATAGGTGGAAGAGATAGGATGGATGGATGGATTGATGGATAGATAGGATGAATGGATAGGTGGAAGAGATAGGATGGATGGATATGATCATAAGATGCAAGGTGTTTTTCCGTCGAGTTTCCTTTTTTGAGACAACTAACATGGTTTATGAGTTCAAACTTGATGCTTTGGACATGAAGCGAATTTCGCGCGACACCAGTTGACAAAATAGGCCAATTCTAAGCAATTGAAACCAATGTTTACTATTTTGAGGAATATTCGGTTTTTAAAAAATGAATTATGAAAGGAACACTGTGCATCTATTTAAGTCTATTTATAAAATTGGAAACGACAATCATAGTATCGTTTTTTTTAATTAATTTTCAGTAAACGTTGAGAAAAGACAAATTTTTGCGTGAAGATAGTTCGTTGAAATTCAACCCAACCCAAATGCTTTCCCCATTTATCAACGCTAAATGACACTGAATTGTTACGTTGTGTCAGGGCAATGGCTAGTCCGTAGATTTATTTAAGCTAGCTAATTTCTTCTTATTTGATAGAAATTCCATCCGTGTAATCATAACATAAGGCAACTGCACTGGGAAAGTGTTAAAAGCCCGCTAATTAAAGTAAATGTCATTCTATGTACGTGATTGCCGGAACTAAGAAAAAATATAAGAATATGCATTTCAAACTAAAATATAGTTATTTTACCAAATTGTAGGAAAATGTAATAGGAATTTCCGCAATTAAGAGAATAAAAATGTTTACAATAAATAAAAATTATAAAACGCATCATTTTATTCTAAGATGTTACTGAAATTGAGAGCAAAAGAAAATCAAAGGTGATTTATAACTAAAGTCTACAAAAATATGCGACAGATTTTTAAAATTAAGTCGGCAGAAGTACAAGATTATCACAAACTAGCATAATATTTTTGTTATCATGTTCGCAGCTGCCTGCAATACTAATTGATTTTTATCTTTCCCAAACAAGACAACTCAATCGTGAAATTATAGGCACGGAGAATTCATCTTTCTGTCATGACAAGAAGATCAAAGGATAAACATCGGTTATGAAAGGAATTTTAAAACCAAATCTGGCGTTTTTATTCATTCAGTTTCTGTGAAAAAATAATGCTGTCATCGCTTTTTGAATTTTGTCTTTACTGTTTTTCACATAACGAGATTCTGGTTCACAGAGCAAAAAAGTTTATTACCAATTAACGTGCATATGATATTTTAATTTTTGTTTTGTTTATTTTGATTAAGCGTGTCAAAAGGAGAATATTCCGACTTCCATTTGTGTTAAACATTTTCAGCATCAAATTCCACAACCCGACGTTTAGTAGACTTCTTACTGAATGAGACTAGGGGATTTTGACCTCGCGGAACTAAATAAAAAAACAGTGAATAAGAAACGCATTGTTGCTAAAAAAAAGTATCGTTCAGTTAATGTATTTCAAACATTCTTTTCAAAGAGCTTTATTGTTGCTATTGGAGGTTTGGGCAAATTGATACAATGTAATTAGTTATAATAATATTTTTCATAGGATACAGTTCTATAAGGTTTGATCGATGCGTATAGTTCTTGGGAACTGAAATGTTAATTTACTTAAGCTGTGTAGTCTGGAAATTCGTTGCTTATGGAAAAACTAGTTTGTCCCAGCTCTCCAGAAAAATGAGAAAATTAAAGTAATCTTCATGTGTCAAGTTAACACTCAATACTTTATGTGAATAAAGGTTATAATTTAAATTTTAAGTAGGCGGCCGCAGTCGGCATGAGCCAAAAAATTTTGGCTGATAGATAAACATATTAATCATCTTGTGAGGTAGCAAAAAGCAATTTTAATTCGCGCTTTGCCACTAAATCTACCGGTGTTCTAGTTTTCACTATCTGGATTTATGCTTATTCTTAAAGAGCCAAAGCTCAGAAAATCAACTAAGTTTGTGCTAGTTAAGTTTCAGCCAGTCGAAAACCATTGCTTAGTGTTTTGGGACAAAGGAAACATTTATAGGAATACCGTGGCGCCAGAAAAACTACGCTTTGAAAAGCGGGATGTAATCACAAATCTGTCGGGTACAGTTTATCTCACAAACAGCCTGAAGGCAAATGATGTTTTTGTGACCTTGTGACTTATAAATGCAAGAAAAATATTTGTTGAGGAGACCAGACGCAAGTCACTCGGTGATCAAGAATACCGTACTATCTCTCGGCTTGTGGATATCTCAGTTCTCTTTACAAAGAAGACATTTTTGCTGCAAATTCCTCCGCTTATAACACTAACGATCAATAGAGAAGAACAAGAACAAACGTTTTGGACCTTAAAGATAAAGAGAAGTGAGTTTGCCGTCTCACTCCAACATGAACTCCTTAAACTGTTCCAATATTAGCAACGCAAATGCAGCATCAACTACAAATTGCCAGGGAGCTCTCAAAATGGAACTCGCAGTTGCCTCAACTGAGCGCATAGTGGTGTTCTCGTTGATATATGGAGTTTTGTTTGTTCTCTCGTTGGTAGGTGGGTATCTTGAAACAGTATCCATGTTAAATCAATTTAGTCAAGCAGTACGTAAAAGCTAAAAAAGTAACTGAGAAAAACTAAGTTTAAAAAACAGAAAGTCATCTATGGAGTCGAAGACCTTCTTTACAAACGAGACATTGGCTTTATCAGATGGTATGTATAACGCTGACAAGAGCTATTTACTGAAACTAAATCCAGTTTTAAAAATCACCTTTATGCACTGAACGTTTTGCATGGTAGCTCAAGAGATAAAAGAAAGTACCTGACAAAGGACAACATCGAGAAGACCAATTCTTATTCAAAATAATAATCACCAACTCCTAAAGTTGTCTAAACTATAAGCGCTTCACAGATCGCCAACCCAATTTTTTTTTTTTTTGAAAAACTTTAAACAAAAGTGCCACTTTTAAAAACATTAAGAGTGAACAATTTAAGGATATTTTGAGGAGTAACTGCTAATACTCATTCTTTGTAGTTTTTGAAACAAAATATTCAATTTTGAAACGGAAGAAACTCATCTCATAAGAATTTTCATTTCTTTTCTGTCAACAAGGCTTAAACGTTGTTGAAAGAGATTAAAGCAACGCTCATGAATATGGAAGGTTGAGTTGGTAAGATCTCTGCCTAACGACCACAAGGATCCCAGTTCGATTGCAGCTCTTCCGAAATTTGAACTTTTGTGCGACCTTCTTTTCTAAACTAACTCAGCTTTCAATCCTTCCGCTGTAGGTAAAGGAGTATCAGCGCCTTTGTATCTGCGATAAATTAGTGTCCCCCCCATTCAGGTGAAGTCAAGGATTTAGCTAGCTTCATGGGTTTTTCAACTTACTAACTACAGTCAGTTTCAATAGTAGTAACAAATTGCCATTTGAGAGCTAAACGAATATTAACAAAAAAAAAATTAAATATAGCAAATCAAAACTGCTGAAATGAACCCTGACGAAATGATTGTATAATAATAAATAGATTGTCTTTGAGTGATGGCAACTGAGCAGTCGAATTAATTCCAATTAAAAATTCCTGGATTATCAGTTTTATTAAAACTAAACACTAAAACTTATTAAGAACTAGGTAATAAGTTTGAGAACATTTTTTCTCCGACTAAAGAAAATAGAAAACAAATGTCGGTTTTATCTTAAACTTCTTTTTTTAACAAAGACACTGCATACCCTCAAAAGATTAACAATTAATTAAGATGCTCAAACAAACAAGATCCTTATCTTTAAAGACGCAAACTTCGCTCACTATAAAAATAACTATAAAAACTCGATAAAACGCATTTTGACATTTCTTTAATAAAACAAAGCGTGGTCCTTTATTTTTTTTGTAAATAACATATATAAACATTACATTGGCTTTTAAAACGCCAATTGTTAAATCAGTTTTTTTTTTTGGAAAAAGGCTGAAAAAGGCATCAATTTTTCTGTTTTTGATTATTTGACAGAGTAAAAAAAAAAAGATTACACAGGGAAAAGGTTCATTTTCTTGAAAGTTGAAATTAGAATTGTTCCTAGTTTTAGTGCTACCTGTACTCTATATTGAAAGCAGTTTTTGTATTTCACAAGGTGTCATTAGGTCTACCAGAGTTATTTTAGTTGATGTTAGTTACTGGTATTCAGTTTTAAAATATATTCTTACATTAACTCCACCATATGAATACAAAAATGTCTAAAATTGATCCAAGCTTTTCTGCTAAAATGTCGAAGACCTTCCTGTTGCTGTAAGGCCAGTCTTAATTATACATATGGTAGCAATGCCACTGGTTAGTGTAGTGCTGCAAATCCGTTTATATGATTATAAATATTCCTCAATAAGCATATTACTGCTGTTTCATCAGTGATTCATCATTCATTGTAACATGATCAGCATGTTTCATGTTAGTATATTATAATAGATCCATCCATGAGGCGGCTCATAGAGCCTTTGATTGTATTCTAATACTTAGTAATAAAAGTGTAAATTCTACACCGTAAAAAAGAGAGAATACTTCCTGACGTTTCGGACGTTAGTCCTTCGTCGGACTAAATTGTTTCTTTAGAAATTTAACACCGACGCAGCTCAAACTAGTTTACCGCTAGTTAATTTTCTATTCTAATACTTATACTTCCAAGGTTTTACAGAATTAATTCCAGAAAACGCACAAGAAGGAACTTCGAGAAAAAAGGATGAAAAAAAGCTTTTCAAGTTCAAGTTTATTAATTATTCCTTAGTTATCTTTTATTAGTTTATCAATTAGTTTATTACAAGATTTAGGAAATATATCTGTGTTGGCCAAGTGAATCTTAAAAACTCTTTGTTAAACTGGTTAGATATCCCGATAGGCAGTAAGGTATGCGAGGTATTGTGTGAGCGCTTCTTAGGTGGTGAATATAGTTAGTATTCTATATACTGAAAAAAATAGCACACATTATAATACAAAAACATTATACATCCACAAGACCAAAAAAGAAAGGGTGATATCTTTTGTTCGAAAATATACACAAGTATGTGAAATAAACATTAAAATAATAATTAACTTAGAATGCACAAATGACACCATTAAAGTTGAAGCGCTCCCTCAACTGCGATTTTATAGTTAAGTATAATGTTGTATTAGCCAGTTATTAGTAATGGTATTGATATTGATATTGATATTGATATTGATATTGCTATTGATATTGATATTGATATTGACGTTAACGTTAACGTTGATGTTGACGTTGATGTTGATGTTGACGTTGATGTTGACGTTGACGTTGACGTTGACGTTAACGTTGATGTTGACGTTGATGTTGATGTTGACGTTAACGTTAACGTTGATGTTGACGTTGATGTTGACGTTGATGTTGACGTTGATGTTGATGTTGACGTTAACGTTAACGTTGATGTTGACGTTGATGTTGATGTTGACGTTGATGTTGACGTTGATGTTGACGTTTGCGTTGACGTTGATGTTGACGTTGATGTTGACGTTGACGTTTGCGTTGACGTTGATGTTGACGTTGACGTTGATGTTGAGGTTGACGTTTGCGTTGACGTTGATGTTGACGTTGATGTTGACGTTGACGTTTGCGTTGACGTTGATTGAGGTTGATGTTGACGTTGACGTTTGCGTTGACGTTGATGTTGACGTTTGCGTTGACGTTGATGATGACGTTAACGTTGATGTTGACGTTGACGTTGAGGTTGATGTTGACGTTGTTGACGTTGATGTTGATGTTGACGTTGTTGACGCTGATGTTGACGTTGATGTTGATGTTGATGTTGACGTTTGCGTTGACGTTGATGTTGACGTTGATGTTGACGTTGATGTTGACGTTGTTGACGTTGACGTTGAGGTTGACGTTGATGTTGACGTTGTTGACGTTGACGTTGAGGTTGATGTTGACGTTGACGTTGAGGTTGATGTTGACGTTGACGTTGACGTTGATGTTGACGTTGAGGTTGATGTTAATGTTGACGTTGTTGACGTTGATGTTGAGGTTGATGTTGACGTTGACGTTGACGTTGATGTTGACGTTGACGTTGACGTTGATGTTGACGTTGATGTTGATGTTGATGTTGACGTTTGCGTTGACGCTGATGTTGACGTTGATGTTGACGTTGATGTTGACGTTGACGTTGACGTTGACGTTGAGGTTGATGTTGATGTTGACGTTGACGTTTGCGTTGACGTTGATGTTGACGTTGAGGTTGAGGTTGAGGTTGAGTTTGATGTTGACGTTGTTGACGTTGATGTTGAGGTTGATGTTGATATTTGTATTTGTATTAATATTGATATTGACATACTTATTAGCGTTAGTACTGGTACTGAAATTGGTTTTGGTTTTAGTATAAGTATTGGTATTAAACACAAGTAGATTAGCTTTAGCATTGCTTTTAATTTGATAATGGCATTAGTTTAGGTTAACTGATATTGGTTACAAGTTGTGTTGACATTAGCTTTAGTATCAGTTTTGTGTTAATAGTAGAATTAGTTTTAATATTAGTGTTGGCATTTGTTTTCGCATTGCTTTTGGCGTTGGTATTAGCTTTAGTACTGTAAATGTGTTGGTAGTTACAATTAGTATTAATATTAGTGTCGGCATTAGTTTTGGTATTGTAATGGTATAGGAATTGGCCTTTTCCTTGTTATCGTTAAAAAAATTCGTATTAGTATAGATGCTATTAATAAATATCAAAGTATATATTGACAAAGAGTTAAATTTTTCTTTAGGAAACAGCATTGTTTGCAATGTCATACTTCGGAATCGTGACATGCGCACTGTAACAAACGCATTCTTAGTGAACCTGGCCGTGTGTGACATTACGTTCGCTATAATGAACATACCGCCGCTGTTGGCATTGGAGATGTTCCCGGATAACTGGTTGTTTGGTGGGTTTATGTGCCAATTTGTTCCCTTTTGTTCAACGGCCACCACTTCAGCCTCCATATACACTATGGTAGCTATAGCAGTCGACAGGTTAGCCAAATTACTTTTATCAAAAATTAATTTTAGGGTATGTTAGTGATCTTTAAAGTGTAGCAGCAGCAGCAGCAGCAGCAGTAGTAGTAGTAGTAGCAGTAGTAGTAGTAGTAGTAGTAGTAGTAGTAGTAGTAGTAGTAGTAGTAATAGTAGTAAGTAAGTAAACAATGAGCTTTATTTGCATGATCTTTTTACAGATATTGCAAAAGCTAACAGTAACAAAACGAAGTTATAC
>JAOBBB020162957.1:0-12337 GCA_025331005.2 Zoanthus gigantus
TCGAATAGCCTTGCTAGCTGCGGGCAATACTTTTGTAAGTTATTTGTTAATTAATAAAGTTTTGTTGTTGTTGTTTGTTGTTGTTGTTTTTTTAAATTTAAATCGAGTACTAATTTGATATGTTGTCTTTTAGTGGATGACGATGAAGATGTCTTTTTCACCGTGCGGCAAATTCTACCTACACTACTTACAGATTGGTGAAGTGGTGCGGTCGGAGGTAGAACTTGACCATGCCCGACAATATGGTCAATGACCTAACATCAAGGCCCTCCACGAGGAGATGGCTACCCTCCCGAGATGCGCCAAACACGGAACTGTAAGTTTTATTTTTTGATTTTTTTTGATGATTTTCTTTTTAGATCTAATGGAAGGTCTTTATGTTTGTTGGCAGTGGTATCCCATCGATAGGTTTCAGATGGTTTGGTGTCCCGGTAGGCAGTTAGAGGTGATATGGTAATTACAGTTAGAGGATGAGGATTATGAGTACTCTGATAATTGTATTCCCATAGTTTACATCAGATTACTGATGTTTTTTGCAGTGGTATCCCATGGATGTTCTAAACACGGGTTGGTGCCCTGGAAAGTCGATGTATGTTGTATGGGAATTACGGTTATTTGATGATGACATTCTGGATAATGTGTTGGACGACATCTTGGACGATGTGTCTAATAGCTGTATTCCTGTACTTTATGTCTAATGTTAAGAAAATAAAAGCTCCGATGATGAGGATGAATGTCTGAGGAGCTATGAGTTTAATATAGATCTAAGATTTTCAATATTTTCAATTTTTAATTGTGGTATCCAGAAAAAGAAATACATACGACTTGGTGTTATGGTCGCTATCTCGAGAACTGGAATCTA
The DNA here is from genome assembly GCA_025331005.2 of Zoanthus gigantus. Lineage (NCBI taxonomy): Eukaryota > Metazoa > Cnidaria > Anthozoa > Zoantharia > Zoanthidae > Zoanthus > Zoanthus gigantus. The sequence continues at coordinate 863 of JAOBBB020162957.1, forward strand.
ATGAAATGGAATTACGGTTCTCTTCTTAAGAATGTGGATTTGGACACGTATCTGGAACTGTGTTATGTTGAAAATACGTCACTTTAATTTTTACAGTGGTATCCTAGAGATGATTTAAACGCTTGGTGTACAGGCCTTCATCAAGAGTTCTTACAGAGAATGTGGGTAGAAGAGGATGCCCTATACACCCTATTCGACCAAGATTTAAATCTATGTCATATTGAATTTCCCTTTTAGGATATTGAGAAAAAAGAGAACAAATCATTTTCCGTCTTTTTCTCTCAGATTCTAATGGGTCAAGAAAGAGCCTTTTACAAACTATTTGACGGCATGCACCAACATTATGAGAATCATAGATATGTTCGAGATGTTTGATTCGTACTTATTGACGATTCGAATGGGACTTGGACTGCTCATGCTGGCGTCCATAGGTATGTGTGTACCCTTCGTCGGGTAAGATATGGGTGAACAAACGGTACGTATCGTTTGTCGCTGGATGCAGATCGATCATCAAATATCCAAAACGACGAGCAGTTACTCTCATATATACTTCTAAAGCCTGTCGCCAAAACGTGGGAAATATTTGCTGGAACAAGATACGAATTCCTGTTTGATCGCGTGGGTTCTTAAACACCACAATGTAGTGAGCATTGCGCGAGATGGTTTTGGCGTGTTTACCGCGAGGAAATAGATCTTGGAGCAAATAGACGACCGTGATGTTCTGGTGGTTCGAATCCTTGATGAACAAGTCCAAGACTTTTTTATCGTTGCCTCCCTCGTCCATCAAATCGTCCATCACCAGCAAACTTCCTTCCATTTTTCTAAACCAGGCATCCAGGTCTTGAGGTTCGGATAAACCTTCATGGAATTAAATCCCCTTTTTTTGCAAGGTTTCAAAAGCAGATTGCCAGATGCCATAACAATAATGAAGGTTGAGAGGTAATCCTTGGAAGTACTGCTGCATTTTGCAGCAGTTTGCTGACAAAGACGGTTTTCCCTGACCCTGAAGGACCCGCCACTAAGATGCTAGATGGAGTACGAAAGAACATGACATTCAAATGACACAGGTGTATTACATTTTCTTGGCTTTTATTATCTCTAATCTGCAAGATACTACAAGTTATGAACCATGTCTAACTTAGGACTGTTCTACAGCTTGATTGAGTTTCATGTTGGTCATCATAGTGTCTAACATTTTTCCTTTCATCCAATGAGCGATGCGTGCGTCATTGTACACGTAATCATAGGTTCTAAATTGATCGAGAAATTGACGCATCTTTCGTCCTTGACTTCGTTCCACGAGAAAGCGTAGGGCATAATGTCTGCAGGTGGTACTGTTGATCGCTTGTAAGCTTTGGGTGTTGCATTCCACGACGGACCAGTGACGTCGCAGCCACGTTTGCAGATGAGGCGTCCCGTGGGTGGCAAGGGGTAATCCAAAACTATCAATGACTTGACACACCCCCTCTTCTGTCCATAAGGCGATCCAGTGACTTTCCGGTCGATGATGAGGGTTGGTGTTCACCATGTAGGCTTGAGGTTTGAGGTAGCGAGGTGTTTTAGGTAACGTGTTGGCCGCAAACACCCCTGCGAAGTAAGGTTCCAAGGTCTTTTCTTGACGTGCCAACTTCTCTAATTGTGTGGAGCATCGAAGTCCATTCTCAATCGTAGATGTCGTACAAGACGGCTCCGTTAAGATCGGTGGCAAGAACAGCTTTGAACTGGGCATAGACGCACACGCTAATGGCATAGTTGACGTTGGCTCCCAATTGAAATATCAATCGCACCTCTCCTCCCTGTTTGGGGTTCATGAAAGGTCCGTCCAAATTACCACTGGTTGTGTTATCGAACACAAACAAGGTACAGTTCCGTCCGTCACCCCACATACTGGATGTGATCATACTAGCCCCCTTACGGGAGAAAAATCCTACTGCCTCCAAGAAGCGAAAGTATCCTTCCATGTCTTTTTGATTACTGTCATGATCCAATTCCAGTGTACGGTACGGGTATTCTTCTCCTTTGTTCAATTGCTTAATGGTTTGTACCCCAAAGTTTTGGAAGGCGAAAGGAGGACAATCGTAAGCTCCATTCAAAGCATTGGGGTGCAAGAGTCCCATTACGATCCTTTGAGGTATACGGCCTTGGAACAGATTTCCTTCATTGAAGTCGCGTACGTTCGCGGGAAGGTTAAAGATCCTGCAATCGCTACGGATGGTGACCATTCTCACGTTTTGACGTTTGGTGTGACGAGCGGTCACAATCTGTTTGTACAAGGGTGGATCCGCCATCACCACACACATGAAAAACTTTATGTTGAAATCTTCCTTGTGTAGTGCTTTTCCTTCCGAGAATTGGAATTTCTGTTTGATGCCTGGCAGTGTAAGCTTGTGACTGTAAAACACTTTGTGGAACAGATTTCCTTCATTAGGGGTGATATTGTCTGCATGGGCTGAAGTAGAACGTATTCCATTTTCCTCCCTGAAACTTCACTTGTTCTGTTTAGCTGGCTAAGACGAACGCTTTCTGTTCGTTTGATAGAGCATTATAATGATCATGAGGGGTGGTGTTGTCAATGTTAATGGCCGTCAGTTGAGCAGGAGCATCAATGGGTACGAAGCCAGTGGTGGGTTCGGTCTGCCACCATCCTTCGGGGTCTAGCAACGAACCTCCTTCTTCAGCAGTGTAGTTGAACACCATGGCTAAGTAAGATATTAGGGAATACGTGTCGGTTTGAGGATTGAGTAACACACCATTCCACCGGACAGTACATTGTTTGATTATGGAATGAATGAGATTAATGACAGGATAGATCTTGTCCCCATTGGCAATGTTACTATCATCACTTTTCTTCAATCATAACGTGGCTGTGAAGAAGGAACGGTTCAAATCTACAAACGTATCTGAAGCAGGAATGACAAATTCCATAGGGGTGATATTGTCTGAGACTGGTGAGAATTCGACAAACCATTTCTCTTTGATGGACGTGTCGGTTTGGGGTAAGGTGAACAATTACACCTTGTCGCCCAACGTGGTGTTGGGACCCTGCATGCGTTGTGACTTCCATGACGTTTTAACGGTATCGTTGTCTTCGTCTACTAGTGTGAGAGCAACGACGATGTCTCTTTTTTATACCTGTGCCCCTCATCCGAGGATTGATTCCTACAGGTTTTCCCATCAGGAGGTGTTGCACTAATTGTTGAGATGCCCATCCTCGTCCTTTCAATAGGTTTCATCATCCTTATCAACCAAAGATGTCGCGAACACGTTTCACTGTTCGTCCGGGTAAAGTTTTTGCACGCTTGACGGCTCTTCCAGGCAGAGACTGATTGATTTTACGCTTGAGTCCTCATTTGGCTCCTCTTTTAAAGTCTGTTTAAAGTCTTTTTTCTCGGGCTTGTCTATATTTATACCCCGTTTTTAAACGTGAGGGTCAACGATGTGGGTTGGGTGGGAATCAAATCGGCTAACGTACCATCCGTTTCGGCAATCTTGACTTCGATGACCTCGATGATGTTACTCCGGACCGGATGATACTGGATACGGCGCGGTTCAAAATACGTGGACCCTTTGCCTTCCTGTTTGTACTGAAATTCTCTCAACAAGTCTATGATCTGACCCCCCACGACGATACCGCTCGCTACATTCGAAGAGACGTATAACGTACGGTGAGGCACTCCGACCAGGTTTCCAAAGGCTGTGTTGAGGTTGATGAACCACCAATTGCATCGGGCTCCTAAGGTAACGCTCTGATCGAGGTACGTGTCCCACAAGACCTGCTCACCAGGGAGGTTGGTCAGGACTTGTTTCACTTGGGGGTCGTCACTCCAAGTACAGCTGTGGGGTTCCGCCACTAAATTCGGACCTAACGCATAGCTGATACGATGTCGTCGGGACCTAAAGGCATCGGGGTTCGGATTTCTTTGATCCATCCCATCTTCAGAGCTAAAGGGAGATCAAATTGAATCTCCAGGGTGCTCATGGTTCCATGGATGTAGGTGTGACTGTTGTCGATGAGCATGTCCATGTCTGAGCCATGCGGCACCCATCGGATGGTCATATAGAGGTTTTGACTGGTCAATGAGTTTAAGGAGTGGCCTGGTTTTCTTTTTTTCACCGTGTTCAGTTTCTTTCTCTCTAGGAGGTCCACCAGGGTTTTCATAAACTGTTCTCCATCAGGTACGGCCATGACCTGGATGTCGTCCAAGTTCACTATGCCTCTCTTCCCTTTGTGTTTCCCATTCCTTTGGACAAACCAGGTCATGTACATCACAAACGTGGCTTTCGGAACCAATTTTGGAAGGCTGACGTTCATATCGGGTAACGTAATGTCGGTCAGCCCAACCCACCAGGCTGATCCTGTCAGTCTTAAGGGTTGCGGTAAACGGACTTTGTACAGATTGGACGTATTGTGGGGAAATTCTTCCAAAAACGTGGTGCTCGGTAACGTGATGTGAAATTTGGTCGGATCCATGGTAGGACTCCAATGATCTCTTTTTTAATTAGAGGCCTCCATTTTTAAACGTGAGGGTCAACAAGGTCGGATGGGTGTGCATCAAACTGGCCAACGTCCCATCGGTTTCGGCAATGGCAATTTCAATGACATCCAGGACAGGATTGCATATGGATGATACTGGATACGGCGCGGTTCAAAATACGTGAAACCTTTGCCTTCCCGTTTGTACTGGACTTCTCTCAACAAGTCTACGATCTGACCCCCCCCCCCAAGATGGTACTGCTTGCTACATTAGAATAGGCGTATAACGTACAGTGAGGATCGCCTCCAATGTTTCGAAAGGACGTGTTGAGGTTGATGAACCGCCAATTGCACTGGCTGCTTAAAATCACTTGCTGATATTCGTTGACCTGCCACAAGACCGGTTCCCGTTTGGCATTGACCAAGACCCCCAACACTTGAGGGTCGGTACTAAAGGTACGGGAATGGACTTCACGGAGTAGATTAGGGCCCCCTCTAGCCTCCCCGCATAAATTTTTGTGTCGGCTGGCAAACAGCGTCTGGCTCATATTTACTATGTGGGTGACATAAAATACCGGTAGTTATTTTATCAGCGAAGATAGACGCTTTCAAAACACATGACAGTCTAGTATTTGCTCAAAAGCCCTTTCCCTTCATTATTTGGTTGTGGGTGAAGGGTACAATATTTGTAGCAAAACAATATTGTTCTAAGTTAAAAGGATTTTAATATATTGTAAATTCAAATTAGAGCAGTTAGAAGTACTTTGTTCAAATGTTTAGTGAAACTGTTGTGCTCTTTTTACTTTCATACCTTAGAAGTTATACTACATTTATTTATTTCTAAATGTTATCGAAACACTTTAAGTATTACAATATTCTCAGACTTCAATTATGTCTCCTAAAAGAACTATGTATGCCCCCGAAGAGGGATCATGGCTTTCAAACTTATTTCTGAACAAGATATCCCTGATGATTGAAGAGAAGGAACAAGAATTGGCAATACTAAAGTACAAGCACTGAACTCTGATAAAAACATTCAAACAATTTAATATTGAAAGATTTAGAGAAACGCAGCAGAAAGCCATTGTTAATTTGTTAAAAGGGATAAAATGTTTTAGTTTTAAAGCCTACGGACTAAAGGAAATCTTTAATTTTACAGTCTTTTCCGCTCATCGTCGATGAGCTGCGGAATCCAGTCCAATTTTGTGCTTTGGTTAAATGTTTCCGTTGAACTTCACTTATGCAGGACCAAGTCAGATTCCTCAAGTCAATCGACGCAAAATGTCGAATGCGTTAAAAAAGGAGTTGAGGCCGGTTTCAGTTTCAAGTCATGTTTTGGCCCCAAGAGTCGTTTTTGGGATGTAGCCCATGGCGAGCCATGTTGACAAGAACCACTTATAGGGATAGGCTGTGTCTGATTGCCATTGATAAAGTCCAATGTATCCAACACTGGCTTTTGAAATATTTATCGTATTTGATTCCAACTTCTGCTTTTAAATAAATCTTCAGAAAACACTGGATATAAAGTGGGGGTTTTATCAAAGGCATTTTCTGACCGCCTACAATGTTTCACACTTAAATGTAAGCGTTTGACACCTTTTCCTGGTTGAAAATGATAAAGGCTCAATGATTTTAAAATACTTTTTATATTGTCTCTTAATTGTAATTTGCATAAAAAGAGGATGTGACGGATGTGGATAATACAGGATTCCCAAAACGGCTGGCAATCGAGCCTAATACCATAATACCCTGATAAATGACAACTTTCGCAGGAGTTAAAGCTCAATAGAAATACTGTAAAATTCCGAAAATAAGCCCCTCCATGTATTAGTCCCTCCAAATATAAGCCCCTCAAACTTGAAACACAAAAAACCCTCCGTTAAATAGCCCCTCCTAATATAAGCCCCCGGGGGCTTATACCTGGAAATTGCCCTCAAATGCAAAATTAAACAAACCAAAAATGCTACAGGAACATAACTTTATTTATATTCAAAAGAATTACGACGTATACCAAATGTCAATAAAGTTCACAATTTATTGTTGTTTCCGAAGTTCATGCTTTACTCTTTGCTTGAATGTTTTCAGCCCATAGTCAAAGGACTTGCAGGGAAGCTCTAATCCGCCACCCTGCACCCGAACTCCTTCTGGTGCTCCTCGCTTTTCACCTGTTATCTTTCCGACGATAGAATGAACTGTTCCATCTTTTAGCTGAGTTTTTAAAAGATCTACGTCCGGGTCATGTAGCAGACATCATGCGAGTTTCAGTAAAAACTTTGAGCAAATTACTGACATAAATTTCCTTTCAAGTATAAGCCTAGCCGATTTTGAAACTCAAATTTCCCTCCGTATATAATCCCCTCCGAATATTAGCCCATCCAAAAATAAGCCCCTCCAAAAATAAGCCCCTCAAAAAGGGCCTTTGAAAAATATAAGTCCCGGGCCTTCGGAATTTTACGGTAGAAAAGTAATGTTTTTTGATGTGCTTAAATAGGAGGTTTAACTCTTTAGGCCCTGCGCATGAGTGCTAGAAAAGATGGCATGTATTACTTGTGGAATGAAAGGGGAAGGTGAGAATACTAGTGGAAGACTGTTAGTATACATCGATTTTTAATAAAGCAGCGCGTTCAAACTCGATTCATTTTCATGAAAAATTGACTACTTTCATAAGATGATTTAGGAAGAATTACGACGCTGTTTATTTTCCACAATCAATTTTTTTTGGCACTCGCAGCATCTTCGGTGACAAAGTTTTCCCATCATTTATAAATAGCAAGCATTTGGACTACCAGCCAAAAACAAGCTAATTGGTTGTGATTTTAGGTAGAGGTCTACATCGAAGGAAGCAGTGATTTCTGTTCCACGGTACGAGCTGGTCAGCGGTCAAAAGCTGTCACCTTAAATGTCAAGCCGCAAGATACACAGTCGGTCATGTTTCCTATTGTACCTATTACACTTGGTCAGATCCCTGTCAAAGTTAAAGCTCAATATAAGCAAACTTTCATTTCACTTTATGACGCGGTGGAGAAGCAACTGTTTGTTGTGGTAGGTATTCGTTAGTTAGCCGCCATCTGGTTGCCTAGTCGATACAGATAACAAAAAAAATGTTGTAGCAAACCCGTGCAAAACTGTCACTTCCGTTGGATCGGGGGGACCAAGTCAACTAAATATAAAATTATAAAACTAAATTTAAGAAAAGCTGACAAACAACGAAGATAAATTTTGGCAACTATACTTCAACCGGCCACTACCAGCCTTCATAAGTGGCATTCTACCGTGCGGGAGGCTCGGATTCAATTCCTGGCCCGACCAACACTCAGGGTCTTAAAGTAAATGGGAATGTGCTGCCGTTGATCTAACATCTGTAAATGATGAGACTTTTGCGTCTTCGTTTTTGTTAAACCGTCGGCCTAGTTTCTCGCCACGCACTTGTCGAAAAGAGCAGGGTAGTGATCCCGATGTTGTGGTCTGTCTGCTTCCTCGAGGGCATTATTAGCGTATAAATATATATGTGAGCTGCTGTCACAGACTATCTAAGAGCCTCAAAATGCTAACCCTGCATGTGTTTGCTTGTTAAAAATGACACACACTGAAAATCCCATTTTGAGGAGTTGTTATTAAGGATTTAAATTTGTATTTAGTGCACAAAATCTTTTAATTTTTGTTCTGAATTAATATTCATATTATTGGGAACGTATTTTTCCTATATTTGGTATTCCACAATATATTTTTAGTTTGCCGAGATATCGTAAAATGTGGTAAAAGCTCGTGAGTAGCTCTGAAGAGGGACCAACGCTCAAAACGTTAGCTTCTTACTTTACTTCGGTATATCAAACTTTTGAACGTAGAGTTGGTTAAATTTTCCGACGCACCTCAATAATTTATTTACCAAAATAAAACCTGTTCAGTGAAGAGATTGTCTGCCAAATATATCAATATAATCTTGAGCGTTATTGCTGATTGGCTTGTGAAGCCGTGATGTGATGGGTAGCCAAAACCAATACAGTCTGGTGTGTCAATGCTGATTAGCTAGTTTCGCCGTGGTGTAATTGGCAGCCAAATATACCATTATAATCTTGAGCTTCATTGCTGATTGGCTTGTTAAGCTGTGATGTGATTGGCAGCCGAATGTACCAAAACAATCTTGAGCGCCATTGCTGATTGGCTTGTGAAGCCGTGATGTGATTGGCAGCCGAATACCAATCAGATTTTAAACAGTTGATGAATAGTGCATCTGCAAGTGAGTGAAGCACTTGCTCTGACGAAGGACTAACGCCGCAACGTCAACTTTGTGCTTTCTTTACGATAAATGATCAAACGGGTATTACTACTTCATAGTTCCTTTTGTTGGTGTAAATGAGCTTGGTCTAATAGATATCTAACTCGTTGTGTTTCAGCCAGAGGGAGTTGAGAGAACTATTACGCACTCGCTTGTTCTCGATCCACAGGGTAAGTCAATCATTTCACTTTCTTATCTTTTCTTAAACTGCTATCTTTACGTCTTTGTTTTGCTTGCTTTGCAGTCAAATGATTTAAAGCGTCTGTGAGAATGAAAAGCAAAATATATTTGTGTCATAGAACTATAAAGATAACTCAAGTTTAACAAATCATTAATTATCATCGTTATCATGGTATTTAATGCAAGCAGTTAATGTTTCGAGGATCAATGGTTTGTCGTATCAAATTTGAGTGGTGACCTCAGTGTTATAAAAATTCACGGCAAAACCTATTTTGACGGCAAACAAATTTTTATTCTATAAAAATGGATCAACACATTTCACTCTTGCAAGAACAGTGTAATTTTACAACCGATTTGCTTTTCATCTTCCATACCAACAAATAACATAACTGGGAGTGATTGAGTTCGCAAGTATCCGTTAAAAAATAAAACATTTTCTCTTAGCCTTGATATCTTGGTGAAAACCTAGGCGAATGTTTGAGAATTCGAGAGCAGATCAAATTATTTTCCAACTTAACAATGACAAAGACAATATATACGAAGCGCATATGTGCAGTTTTATTTCTTTCATGAAATTATAAATTCCTATATACAACTTGGAGACAGCTAATCATATCACCAAGGTCATTTCCAAGCTTCAAAGCGCTATGAAAACACACTTGTTGACCAATTAAAATGCACATACTATCCAAATTCTTTTATAAAACTATTTGAGGTGACAAAGAGTTTTAATAGGTTCCTATATCGTGTTTGTTAGGTGTTCTGAGGGACGAAGACAAGCCAAACAAGACAACTCCAACTGCAGCTTTTCAAAGTGGACGTGAGAACTGTTCAGTTCTATAATCTGATTGTAAAACAACCTGATAAATGAAAAGTAGGAGCTGAAAAGCAATATTGTAGAAATGAAATCTTAGACAAATATAATTTCATTCTAAGAACTAACTTTATATATGTTTGGCTATTGGTTACTACAATATCTAAAATTAATTTCTGAACCAAACACTAGAAACTAATTGTTGGAAGATTTATTGAACTAAATTTTTTTTTTCAAGCGTGCTTCTTGAAAGAGAAACTATAAAATAAATAACACGATGCAATGGTCAAAAAACAACCACATAAATAAACTGAATTATAAGCACAAAAAGTGTTCAAGCTCAGTCTATAAAACTAGTTTCCGATTTATGTCCGGTGATAGCGAGTATCACAAGGGTTTTGGTTGTTTGACCTCAGTAGTATTAACTTCTGAATCTTTTAAGCGAGAACTAACTCATCCTGTTCCCGAATTATTGACGGAGCGCAATGCTTTTGTAATGTGGCTATAATGATTAACATCAAGTAGAGATAGCACAAATGTGCTAGTAGCTAACTTGAAGTCACTAAAAATGTATTACTATGACCACGTTGGAAGCGAGCTTTACTCCTTAAATCTACCATAATCATCAGTCGCGCCTCCCACCTCTACGAGATCGAGGAAGAGATAGAGTCCTGGGCTCTCTGCACGTGCGCTGAGATTTGTCGATCTCAATTTGACTGTGAGGATTTTTCTCCGGGTACTCCGGTTTTTCTCCCTCTGCAAATTCGACTTTCAGGCCAAGATCTGAGCCGTCGAGCAACTAGACATTAGCCTCTGGCTAGGAAGAATGGGCAACCACTTTCTTCACATTTGACGTCAAATAAAGTATTTATTTGTTTGTTTATTTATTTATTTATTTATTCATTAACATCGATCATTAGTGTATGTTGGATTCAAAAGAACATCTATTATGTATTAAACTTAACTACGGCAGCACTCACTGATTTTCAATTACGCTAGTTTATTTATTTATTTATTTATTTATTTATTTATTTATTTATTTATAAAAAAAATATTGAACCTGAATGTTAGCAGGCCTGAACATACACAATAGTGGAGGTCTTTTGTTTGTTTTTGAAAGTCCTAACTTTAGACAGTTACTCTAGATGCAAACATGCATGTGAGATTTTAATTAGTCATTTATATAAAATGATGAATGTGACTGAGCAACGAACTTGATTTGGTTCTTTGCACTCTAGGTATACTTAGCAATGGTAAACAAACGGACCACGTCTTTCTCAAAATCCCCAAAAGAACAATTCCCGGTTCGCTGAGTGCCACTATATCTCTTACAGGTAATAACTCTTTTGCTTTGGTTTTCACTTGGGTTGGAGAATGTTTTACCCTTCAATCTTTAATTCCAAAGTAATTTGTCGTGCTTTTTTTGTAGATAATTTTTATAGCTTTGATTCCGATTAACTTTTTTGTTATTGCTACATCTTCAAGAGTTTTAAACTCAATTCATGAACCTTACTTCAGATTTCTACTTCTATATTTTCGTAACATCTACCCGAAACAAAAAAGGTGCGATATTTTTTTTATAAAAAAGTATGTTTGAAACCACACCTCACGTGATTAAACATTTAGCATTATATAAATTTATTACCCATTTCTTGTTTTAAAAAAATCTTTTGTAAACTTGCATAATTCAGATGAAGTTGCGTTTTTACTAAAAAAACCCGTTTTCTATCT
>JAOBBB020163042.1:0-12336 GCA_025331005.2 Zoanthus gigantus
TCAGCAAAAGTAGGCGGCGCTGATATCGAAAGTAGCCGCCGGAGTTCGCCGGTTGCCGGCTTCTAATGAAAACCCTGCCTACCTGTATCATCTTCAGGGGAATCCTCTCTTGCTTCAACAAACTCTTCAGAACCAGAACTCTCTGCTTCTAAAGCCGGAGATGTTCCTTCACCAGTTCCTACTTTTGACATATCTGCCACCTGAGCACTACCATCTGCCAAATCAGTTTCGTCCTCAGACTTAAGGGAAAGAAAACAATTCTGTTTAATGAAAAGGAAGTTTATTAAAATGTCAAAAAAAAAAGTAACAATGATTTGGAGGAAAGCAAAATAGCTGCAAAAGACACCTCGTGGTGGATCTTTTTATGAAGAAAATACGGTACGACGTTGATGAGAGGGTTCCAAATTCTGTTTTGAAAGCAACAGGCTTAATGGCTTGTTTTGGCTTTTCTGATAAAATGATAATCCAGCCTGAGATTTTAGCTAACAGATATTGTCAATTACTCAGTTATGAAGAAACCTATTATAGGAAAACAAAAATGCATTTGAGGCCCTATATTCATGATCCAAAACTTCCGATCATTTTAAATTATATGGGATGTATTAAGAAGAACTACTAGATAAAGTAATAAGCTTGCCATTTTCTAATTAACAATTAGAATACGAGCTCGCGATTTCTATCGCCTGGTAGAATAACGAGGGCGAAGTTATTTTGTTATTTTAATTTTCTCTGAGATTGCTTTTTGAATAAGAGCATTTAATTCCTGCTCCCAAACTTCTGAAAAGCGGGAAATGTATATTGAATTACTTGTTTACATCCAACTGACACTATAAAACAACTGATTGATAGCGATTACGGTAGTTAATCAGAATGCAATACTTGCGATAGATAGTGAGTAGATTTCTACTAACAAAAAGTAGATGTTATCGGTTTCAAATCTTATATCACTTTAATGTGCTAACTACATTGTTTTTTTCATACCAGTCACATCCCACAAACACTGTCGTAAATTATATTTACGAAGAAACTCAGTTGGTTTTTGTATAAATTTTACTGTATTCCTGAGTTGTACAGAAGACAATAATTAGTGCGCACTCGTGCGTCATCAATACAATTACAATCAATTACGTCACTTCTGAGAAACATCACGCTTTCATTTTATCATTTTAAAGTATTGAAATTTCTTAGCATTTTTATTATAAAAATACATTGTCATATACGGCCCTCTTGTTTATAGCAGTAATTCTTTTTTTTTCTATAACTGAAAGAATAACGCTAGGTAATTAAAAGTGTTCATCTCACATAGCAAAGCGATAAGCTCTTACCCTTTGTAACTGTTCCACTGACTCTATGACGATCTCCTTTTTCACTTCTTGCTGTTGACTGTCAGTTGTAGATCTTGTGTTGGTGGGCACCTGCTTTTGACTATTCTCAGCAGTTAAGTGCTCATCAGAGACCTCATGACTTTTATTAGCTTCATCGAAGAGCATACCAGGAGGTACTTGCCCAGACATTGCAGTTCCCAAATCAACACCACCTGCTGATGTCAACGTAACCACATACTTTCCACTCTCAACAGCGATAACAGTCAGCTCCATTTCCTGGTCAAGAACCAATCCTTGAAAATACTCGGTTCCATCAGCTGGCCAGCTACCATCTGCATCAGGGTTAGCACCATGAAGAGAGCACAGAAGTGCTTGCACAGGAAGTGCTAAAAACTGTTCATCTATGAATTTGATGTCAGACAGAGGCAGCGTTGCAGTGTTTCCATAATCAACGTATCGCACTTTAATTGAGGTACCAACATCAGTGATAATGGCTCGGTACCACTGCTTGTCTTCCTCAAATTTTGCACAGCATGGTAATCCGACAGATGGCCCAGTTAAAACTGATCCTGTAGAACTGTAATACTTTTCTAGCTCTTCCACGAGTGCAAACAACTCATCATTGCTGTCTGTCACCTGACACCAAAACTCGCCCGGATTCACAATACTTGTAACTTTAACTTTAACCTTGGACTCAACACAAAACTCTAAAAGCTTAAAGACCACATTTGTACTGCTTGCCTTGACTTCATCATTGTCATGTTTACTTGGTGTCCTGGCTAATTCTGCAGTTAACAGCTGTGAGTTTATTGATGGCTGATCCGCATCTTCCTTGTTTGATAGCTCAACTACTTGAACAGAACCATCAATGGCTACGATCTTGCAAGATAGTGCCTTGTCACTGCAAAGAAAATGAAACTTCTCATTTGCCTCGTTGCTCCAGCACTCACCATTTGAAGGCTCAACACCAAACAGAGAACATTTGACTGCTTGAATTGGCAGCGACTGAAACTGCTCATGTAACGCCTTCACTCTAGTCCTTAAAAGGCGTTCATCATTCCCATAGTCAACAAAATGTACAGATATATTTTCATCATCAACCATTTCCTGGACAACCGCTCTGTACCAGACATCATCAGCAGTGTACTGAGCACAACACAACAAACCAGGTGTTGGAGACTCTAACTGATATTCTCCATCTTGTAGTTTCGAGTAAAAATTATCAATTTGGCCCATCAATGTTTCAAGTTGATTTTCTTCATCACCAAACTGACACCAAAAACTACTTGGAGAATCTACAACTGTAACATACAATGTTAGCTCATCACCAACATTCAAAATTGGTTTTTTGAAAGTATCTCTGCCAACATCTGTTGCAACAGCAACAGCAGAAGCGATTACATCATCCGAAGTTTTAAAATTATCATCTATAAGCAAATCATTTATCAACTTATCACACTCTGGATCGAATAAGTTAAGAACATAGCATCCAGTAGGTTCTAGAGAGATCACTTCAACTTCAAGTAACTTCTGATCGCAAAGTTCAAATAGCTGATCTCCATTCAGCTTCTGCACACCTTGAAGTCTGCAATGAAACGCCTGCACAGGTAACTGCAGAAACTCATTTGGTATTACTCCTAATCTGTCACATGAAACCCACTCTGAATTTCCATAATCAACGTATCGAACATGTACACTGTCATCATTATACTCAATAATACAAGCTCTATACCACTTGTCATCATCTGTGAACTTACCAAGACATGGCAGCCCTTCCTTTAATTGTGATAAGTCAAGTTTCTGAAACTGCCCACAATCAGAAATACTAATCATAAGCGTTTCCAATTCTTTTTCTGTAACGGAGAGCTGTAACCACAGTGTGCCATCTGATTCTGTTGACAACAGGTACACTGGCTCTCTGGTTCCCAACACTGGTTCAAAAAAACAACCCTTATCTTTCATGAAACCTTCCTTTTCCTGTTGGACTCCATGTTCGGCACTGGGTCTACCCTGATCTATTCTGAACCGATCAAGAGTGTTCATGCATACTCCCTCGCAGATCAACTGCACAAGCCACTTGTCTTCTTCTTGGTTGACAAAAGATGCAGTTATTGGTTTGTCATAAAGAGTATTGTGAAAGAAACTAACGTCATCTTCAGTCCATTCCCTTTTCTCTACATTAGCTATTCCACAATGCATGGCTTGTCGCGGCAGTTTTCTAAGCTCCTGTCTTAAACGTTTAACTGATGACAGTGCTACAACTTGAGTATTCCCATAATCTACAAACTCTACTTCCAAAAGTGAATCAGGTGATACTTTTCTTACTATGGCCCGATACCATTGCTGGTCCTCTTCAAATCTGGCACAGCAGAGCGAGTTGACAGTAACATCACTACAAGATTCATCTGAGGGTCCAAGGTTTGGATATATTGACTCAATTTCTGTCATTATGGTATCAATATCAGCTGAGGACTCGGAAAATTGGATATAAAAACTGCTGGGATCATTAGTATGAACCAGAAAAACTTCGGCAGTCTGCCCTTCTTTAACATCAATTGAATCTAATTCTCTCTCTTCGTCAACCACTGGAATATCTCTGCTTTTGCTGGTTTCTGAAAGAGGAATGGAGATTAACTCTTCGGCCTTGTTAACACACCTGCCATCATGTTCCAGCAGCACCTTCCACTTTGTCTCTTCTTGCTCAACAAATGTTGCTTTAAGTGGAGTATCAAGAAGTGCTTCTATCAAAGACGTTTCTTTATCTGTGCAGTCACTCTTTATATCTGCTAATCCACACTTTACTGCTTGGCGAGGGGGCTTTGCAATATCCTGACTGAGTTTCTTCAGCAAGGTCAACGGAACTGTGTCAGAGTTCCCATAATCAACAAATTCTACCTCTACTTGCGAATCTGGTAATAGTCTCTTAACAATTCCTCGATAAAAACAATTATCTTCAGAAAATGGTACACAGCATACAGAACCAACATTACAATTCTCCAACATAAAGTCTGTGGATCCAAGACTTCCGTAAATTTCTCCAATCTTATTTCTCATTTCTTCCAAAAGTTCTGCTGTTTCCGATATCTGAACAAAGAAATCATTTGGACTATCAATGTGACTGATGTAAACTTCAGTTGTTATTCCTTTGGCAAGCTGAGGATATTTTAGTTCCAAGGTTTCTGTTATGGGCTCCTTCACATCACCGTCTTTGGATTTCAGCATGTCACTGACAGAAACGTTATTTTTTTCAAGAGCCACAATCCACTTTTTACCAACATGTGTTACAAACTTGGCCGGAAATTCTTCCTCACTATTGGCCATCTCTTCAAATAAAGCACTTGCAGTGCTACTCCACTCCTCATTTGGATCACCAAGAGAACAACAAACCGCTTGCCTCGGAAGTGACATGTATTCTTTCTTAAGATTCTTGATTTGAGCAGTTTTCACTGTTTCACTATTACCAAAATCAACGAACCGAACTAGTGCTTCTTGTTTACCGTCTAACACTTCCTCGACAACAGCTCTGTTCCACTGACGGTCCACTGAATACTGCACACAGCACGGCATACCTACGTCAAAACTACTCAAAGGACACACATTAGCAGACACTGTGTGGTACTCCTCTGACAAGGATTCCAAAAGATCATCCACAGCTGCTACAGAAGAAATAAACTGGATATAAAACTCTCCGGGATTTTCCACATGTGATATGTAAACCTTTTCTTTCTGTCCTTCAACAATATCCATAGTACTAAATTCGTTAGCCAGAAGGGACAGTCGCTCTGAAACACTAATACTTCCATCTCTCAAAGTAACGTTCCAAATGCCGTTGTCTCTAGATGTAAACACAACAGTGAAGGCTTTTTCTTCAACTGAATTCTTGAATAGTTCATCTGCATCAGTACTAAGCGTTTTCTTTCCTGTATCTAATTTGCAATGGATTGCTTGTTTTGGAAAATCGGCAAACTCGGTCTTGAGTGGTTTCACATCTTTGACTTGTACCGTGTCGCTATTACCATAATCAACAAATTCTACTTCCACTTCCGTATCCGATAGATACTTTTTCACCAACGCCCTGTACCAACCGCCATCATCAGCAAACTTAGCAACGCAGATTGATCCAGGTTTAATGCTATCCACAGGCAGCCCATCAATATCACCACTACTGTACATTGCCTCCATCTCATCCATTAGTTGACAAAGACGGGGAAAAGAGTCGGATAATTGGATAAAGAAATCTTGACTGCTATTTGTGTAGCTGACATAACCCTCAACATCAGCACCAATATTCAACTGTACTTCAGAAAAGCCACAAGTTGCAGTGTCACTCTGTTCCACCTCAGACATCGGGTCACCTATAACAACGAAAAAGTACAGTACTTAAAGGGGCTCTGTCACGACGATTTTGTAAATATCTAATGAATGTTTTCAAATAGCGCGACCCATAGAAAGTTTCTTGGTTTTTTTTTTGTTGAGATAGCACCAAAACTTAAAAATGTTTGCCTACATTTTTGAAGTTTTAATCTATTTCCATGCTTGCCATCCGTAGCAACAAATGACAGGAAACAAAATAAATGTCATAATATAGTATTAAATAACAAACCTAGACCATTATTTTTGGAATTCAGTTGAGGGCAACACATATTTGGGATTTTGAAAAAAATGCTAAAATAGCGTGACATAGCCCTTTAAATCACCATCTTATTCTTTGAAACTAAGAACACATAATCGGAATGAAAATTATTGTCACCAAAATAAGACAAGACAAAAGGGTAAAAAGCCACAATTGAAGCAGGTCATCTTTTGTTGGTCTATCAATGACACTTAAAAATGAACAACAATTGTGAAAAATGGAACTTTTTGAGAAAACTATGACTATTTTGATCTACTCTTTATGACGGATTATTTCGTTACTTTAAAGTAAAATCCAAGTCTTTAAAGGCTGATTTCAAACCAAAACAAGACGCTGTACATGGCGTATACTGGGTTGCCTAAAGCAAAAATGAAATGTTTTAATCACATTGGAGAATTTGTTTCATTTACCAGCCTACACTAGTCAAAATTTTAGCAGCACATTTATATTTTATTCGGTGTTAACGTTGGAAATTGTAAAATCAATAAAAGCAAGACCATATTTAAAATTTAACATCTGCAATAGCAACGTCTGTCTGCTATCAAACTATTAATTGCAAGCGTTTTTATCAGGGAAGATATTAGATGCTCTCGCAGTACCTTACTGAATTCATTCAGTTTAAGCTTCTCAAATCTTTACTTTTTCCAAATTTTGGGTTAAAAATTGTTAAGTCGAACGATTTTTAAAATGTTTGTGTGCAATGATTTCGGAATTGCAGTTTTCAACATGCTATTTTTGAAAGTCAAGTAATTAATTTCAATAGCGAGCATGCAGGTTTGTGTCCTGTTTCCGAATTAATCACAATCATTACAATAAACTGCTGTATTTTGCACTAATTGATCTGCAAAATAGTAATCAGACAGTGTAATTAGACAGTTGGCTGTAATCGGACACCTGTAATCGGACAGTTTCTTGAGCCAACCATCTGAAGTACTTGCGGCTAAATTAAACATCACAACACTGATTACAATCACTATAGTCCTACAAACTTTATTAACTAAACAAATTTCACAATATTTTGTGCTTTTGAACAACGAGTCCTAGTTTTGATATTTTCTGAACTGAACTAAATGTTTTCTTGACGCTCTGACATTGAGGGCAAAAAATTGTTTTTAGAGCCTCAAAATTAAAAATTACGAACATCGGTTGAAAAATAATACGGCTGCTTGACAGGAAAATTTCATACTGGAATTCTAAACTGGTCTATTGGCACGTTAACCCGCACACTATTGTTCTGTTGACGTAATCCAATCACGGTATCCATTTTTACGTAACTTTTATGTAGCTGCACAGTTATAACTTTTACTTCTTGCAGAGGGAACTCTTAAAAAACTAATGTTATGTTGGTCAAAAATGTTTCAAAATGGGGTTCTCCTTATACGTCCAACCCCAGGAGTGGCAAACTAGGGATTTTAAACAAGGATGATAATGATGGGTTTTGCTTATAGGACAATACATAAAATGTTTTTTTTGCTCTGCCTTATAAAAGTCTGTACACATCATGTATAAATAAAACTATACCCTTAGCCCTAGTCCCTGTCGTCGGTTTTGCACACTGTCGTAGAAAAAGATGACAGAGTTTAGATGTTAAAGATAATCAGCTAGTATACAACTCGATGAGCGTACACACAAATAGCACCATTTGTTCAAAACTTGGATCACTCACACACTGTTTACCAAAACTACAACTGGAGTTTCAGAATGGCTTATTTTATAAATTCACATTGTAGAAACACATCCTAAGTTTATAAAAGCTACTAACCTTTACGCTTGGCAGTCTCAGCCAACACACTGTCACTAATACACGTTGTACCATCCAGAACTTTCACTTCGTATTTATCAGCCTTCTGTACAATCACTTTTACAGATACTTCTTTCTCTTGTTCACCACCATCATCAATTTTTTCTCTTGTTACATTTTCCAGCATTGCTCGTTGTTCATCTGTCCAGTCTTTTCTAGTCAGGTCCAAAGAACACTCGATAGCCTGGACAGGAAGTGTCATATATTTGGGCTCCATAGACTTGAGGTCTTTGGGCTTTATAACTTCTGTGTTTCCATAGTCTACAAACTGTACCTCTACACTGTTGACTGTTAATCTTGTAACTTTCGCACGGTACCAATAGCAATCTTCACTGAACAAAGCAACACAAGGCTGCCCAACTACAGGTGACACTAAACAGCTTTCAGTTCCATCCAAATGAGAATAGCAGCTGTTCAAATCATTCATCACTATAAAAAACATAAAAATTTGATTTGATTTTAAAAGGTGAATGATGGCTCTGATATAATGCATGTTTGCACCTCCCAAAAATTGAATACCACATACTTTCTTACAGAATTGTTCTTGTTTCAGCAAATCCTGAACCTCAACTTAAAGTATAGATAGCACAAAAGTGCTAGTAGCTAACTTGAAGCCATGATAATGGGCACCATGGCCACTTTGGTAGCAGGTTTTACCTAATAAAACTACCATAAAAAATAGTGAGCATGAATGCTAGACTTTCTTTCTCTTCGTTATTTCGTCGCCAATATCTTCCACGCTCTTCTTTTTTGTTTCGGTTCTTTCAGTATAAATACATCCGGCTCGAAGGACCAAGTTTTGTAGAATTCCCTACAAACGATCTACTAGCGTGGAAACAATTCGCAGAGGCGTCTTCTCAAACCAACAGCTTTATTCACGACTTGCGATTCTAAAACTACTCTTACAATCAAATTAAGCTATATATACTAAGGTTACGAAATATTCTAAAGTGCAAAATCTCGAAATAGTCTAAAGTACAAAAATCTCTTGCGAAAGATTACAGTATCGTGGTTGCTCAACTCAATGTTTACATCATTTCACAATTGGAGCTAGAATATGATACGATTACAATATCACGCAGTGCGTCTCGAGTTCTAATTATAGAGTAATCACTGATTAACTACCTAGTTTGTAAAAACGTCATTCAATGTTCTTTTAATGTAACACAGAGATAAAAGATAAATCAATTTTCTTTACGGTTTGAAGATTTGTTTCTAAAATGTTTACAAATTCCATGACACAATCAATCAATCAATCAATCAATCAGTTTATTGTTTATACCTTCTGGGAAATTTACAATACAAATAATGAATAATTAAATAAACTGGAACTGATTACAATTAATGATGCTCTAGAAAAGAAAAAAAGATTTATATATTAAGTAAAAGATAATTTCCAAGATGGAAGGCAGCACATGCTAAATAAACCAAAGGCTTATATTTTGGGCTGCCTTATTTAATAACTTAATGATACAAACATATTTACAATGAAGATATAAGACAATAATATATGAATTAATACAAAAGAAAAGATTAAGTGCAAATTGGATAAAATAAGTAATATATACATATATATAAAGGTTTTATACAATCAGCACCCAATAAGTGTAGGCTACATGTTAAGTACTGACATAGCTTATAAAAACACCTATACAAAATTATCATATTAATTAATATTTAGTAGAAATTTAGAAGTATTATATATAAATTTACACATGTAATATTTATATATGTATATATGTATATATGTATATGTCAAATGATTTTTGGTTTTAATTTGGAAATATTTAGTTAGAAAGCTATTGTAGAATAACCTTAAGTGGATTAAATTCTAGGTTGACAACTAATTAAATATTTTCTTAATAAATCTTAAAACTTCAGTTTTAAGTTTCAGTTCAGGTTCAGTTTGAGTGGTGTTTTCGGTTAATGGAGCATATCTCTATTATTTTGTGACCAAACCCTATAAACCTATGTACTAGAAGTAGTCATAGATTAGTGAAGTGCGTTTGATTTTTATTAAGAGCTCGAAATACG
Source organism: Zoanthus gigantus (assembly GCA_025331005.2). Taxonomy (NCBI): domain Eukaryota; kingdom Metazoa; phylum Cnidaria; class Anthozoa; order Zoantharia; family Zoanthidae; genus Zoanthus; species Zoanthus gigantus. The sequence continues at coordinate 9,794 of JAOBBB020163042.1, forward strand.
TTGAGAACAAATACCAAACCACAACTGAGGTATGGAAACTTTATTTCTGCTATTTGCAGAAGAATTTTTATGATTTCAAAAAACGCCATTTTTTCCAATAACAAAGTCTTGCAATTACCTTTAAAACTAGTCTGTTCTTATACAAAGTAAACCTACTCGCCATGATTAGCGCGATTGCCATTTGTGTATTGGCATGTGACGTGACAAAACGAGATAAACTATTCAAGATGGCGCAGAAAGAGCAGACGTACGACGAACAAAGGGTCACAACTAAGTACCCATAGGAATACCAAGATTATGGATATTTCCGGTTTCTTTTTTTGTAGCAGGTTTTAGCAGTTGGTGTAACCGTTCATAAGGACTCCCTTTTGACTGGTCAATCTGTGTTTACCTTTTCCGTTAAAATTTGTCTTTATCACGTTTATTTTATTTTTACGACTATGTCGAAGTTTTAAATCAAGGATAATATTGGATGCTGAAAATCCCAGTTAATGAGTTAACGACGGTTACCTTGAGTGGTTTTGGTAACCCTTCAACTTATGCACTCTGAAGTAAAAAACCTCAGTTCTAGCTAATGATTCAGAACGATTTTGAAACTTTAACACTATTTAACAGTTTCTGTTTTCATCTATTTCGTATCGTATTAATTTACAAAATTTAGGTTTGGACAAGAAAACACATTTTAGCTATGGGAAGCTAGTAGTTCAAAGGATGATTTCTTACTTCCGAAGTTCTGTCTTAAATGTTCTCAGTTCGCGTATTTATTATAGGTAAAACTATGGATTGCTTGTTTACAATTTACACATGAAAGGTTATGAGCACTCGAAGTAAGCGGCTTAACCTTAATGCTTTCATGGACATGTTCTTTGTTTTATGAGCATCAAAACTCTTTTTATCCTGAACATACAAAATAAATCGCCAAGGCACACCTTATCGAAATTCACTGTGAACGATTATGAAACAGACTGGTACAAAAAGAAGCAGTAAGCCATTTCCTCTACCACTTTGGTAATGGTCCAGGAAAATATCGAAGTGAGAATGAAAGGGGGAATACTTCAATTTTGAGAGTAACACCGCCTCAAGAAGAGCGTTATTCTGTCTCTTGTGCGATTGTCCAACTTTATTGTCAGCATTATACAGAAAGGGAAAAAAAAATAGACCGCATGATCATTTCCTCGCCTGGATGGTAGAAGGAGCAAATGAGGATGGGAATTAAAAGATCCAGTGGCGAAGGAGAGGGTAAAGAATCGCATCTATCATTTGTCCCATGAAGAATAGAATTAGCACGTAGAGAGAATGGTAAGATTGTTTAAAGCAAGGCTTGACAAGCATTTAAAGGCCTAACTCAACCAACTCGTAACATTTACCGCCATCTGTACAAGGACAATAATGGTCACACAGTTAGCTTGATGGAAACCAAGATTCTGAATGTGGAGTTGGGGTGGTACTTGCGGGAGTCGAGTAAGAGCTATCAAACCAAGTTCCTTATCCGGCTTAACTGTACTGGTCGGAAAAAGAATTGACAAAAGATAGTGCAAGATCCAGTAGCCGCGTTAATCTAGCACCACAATGAGGCTCCCCTTAGTAGGATTTAGCTGGAGTTTTAAATTATTCCAGTGAGCACTTCCTCCTTTTAATAAACATGTAGACCCTAAGTGTTATTTAGATAACTATCAATTTTTAAACAAACGAGAACGAAGTGGAATACAGTTTCTTTCCCAAAGCAGCCACGTGCGATGCGTAATCGTTCATACGTGGCAGCCGATGATCAGCTTTCGTGAAACTTAATCTTTTAGAGAGTAACCAATTACAAAAACTGCTTACATAGTGCATAGAATACGCAAGATGCGGTGAATATAGGTTAAGTTTTTATCTATTTATTTATGTATTTATTTACTTATTTATTTTCTTGTTTATTTATTTATTTGTTTATTCATTCACTTAATTTTTTTGTTATATGTTTTATCGAATAGCAGCTAAAAACTTCCATGGCAAGCCAAACAAGTTTTGAAGAATTAAAACAAAAACTACAGATGAGATTTGGGGTCAAATGACCTGCAAGTGGACCACTTTGGTCATCTTGAACTGTCCTCACTAACATAGCAATTATTGTGTAGTGAAAACCTCCTAGAAGTACTGATTGTGCTTCTATATCATTGAAGTTCTTCTTATGGCTAATGTTCCAGTAATCTTAATACCAGAGCTTTGTCTTTATGCTGCATGCTGATCACCAATCGTATTAACGCCACTAATATCATTGCATGTTCCTTCTTAACAAGCAGAAGAGCGAACAACAAGAAACGAGACGAGGTCAAGTAGGTTATCACCCGAAATGCTTATTGTTAATGTTTTATATCCATTTTATATAAAGCTTAAACTGATTTCATGAACACAACAACAGTGCGGTTATACAAAGACCTACTGTATGTATTTTATGAAAGAAAAGATCAACTTAAATTTTTTTAAAGGAAATAAATAAAATTTTATTTAAATTTTGAATGTAAAAGTATAGGATAATTTCTCAAAGTGTTTAAATCAGTTTG
>JAOBBB020163134.1:0-12334 GCA_025331005.2 Zoanthus gigantus
AATGCAGACACAAGTCTGTTCTCCTTCTCGTCCTCTTTGACTTCAGATCTTCTGTTGGCCAGTTTCTAAAAAAACAATGCATAAAGATGGACGCATTTAATATCAAACGTTACAAAACTGATAACATTGTAATTACATTTACCTCGCTAGAAAAAAAGACGAAACGTAAAGTTTGCGTTTAAAGAAAATAAACGGAAACGCAGTGAAACATTTCTTATTTCGTATTTACCAAAGCAACCGATATCCATTTTTACGAGCTCTGATTGGCTCCCGTAACCCGCGATATCTAAGACTATCAGTTGATTTTGAGACGGAAGTCAAAATGGCGTCGAGTTTTCCGTCAGTTACAGACGAGGATAGTTTTGTATTGAACAAAGAAGCCATTGCTGCAAACAGCATTGTATTGCTTCTTTGAAAATAAAGTGCATTTTCATCCATTATGTTGGTAAATACTAAAACAACTATCCCCCCTCAGGGTCGGTGTCTAGCGCTAAATATATATCCACCACTATTCACCTCCCCATTGGGGAATAATTGTTAACTATCATTAGCCAGGACGTTTTTATAAGAATGAATCTTGGAAGATATGTATATATACTTTCAAGTTAAGTTTAAAATGTGGCCCTTCTCTGACAGCATATCTGAAGCGTAATTAATTGTACACACTTACCTGTTCGTCGTAAGGACGTATAGTAATAAGTTTCTTGAAGAGGCTAATGAGCCATTGTGCTTGCAACACCACTGTTTTACCATATTTAATGATCACTCCCAAGTCGTGATAAAAATTCAACATAGACGCGACTTCATTCTCATCTTCAATCAAACAAACCTCTCTCACAATTTGCTCAAGTTGTGCGAGATCCAAGTGTGATGTTTTCTTTTCCACCAACACCTCAGCAACTTTCTCAAAATTAAACCACCTTATCGGAACGTCTTCACCCATGTATGGCTCCAACTGAAGGAGCTCGTTTATTTTTTGACGCAAGTTCTTAACACCTGTGTCAGAGGATGACAAGGTGTTGTTCACGACAAAGAAGGGTCGAACTACATGCTGCTCAAAAGTTTTACGACTTATACTCTTCTTTATGCAGGCTTCAGCTCGCTTTGGTTCTTCATGGGCACAGTCCGAATGAGTGCCGACAATAACAACCGGTGGACGCATGTAAGGTAACTTTTTCACTGTTTCACTGTTTAATAATTCATCTTCGGGTACGGAAACATTGTGTATTGACACCAGCCTGAGATATTAAAATATCTCTGTTATCAGACGAAAACAGTTTAATCTAGCAAAAATAAGATGAAGCTAAGATAAATTGTGTACACGCCAAACGGTCCATGGAGTTGGCGCTTATAATCTAAGTTTTTGTAATGTTGAGCAGATGACTGTCTTTGACTTCCCTGGACGGGATACTAATCCAGTGCAGGTTAGCTCCCAACAGTCGCTAGTACTCATTTACCTACCCCTGAAGAATGGAAAGCTGAGTTAGCTTAGCCGGAAAGGAAGGTTGCACAACTATTCGAATCTCGGCAGAGCCGGCGATTGAACTAGAAACCTTGTAGACAGAAAGCACAGATCTTACCAACTACACTAGTCACGCCCGTCCACTCTAAATAAATATTTTACATCTCTACGTATAATATTAGCGGTGACGACGCTGCCTTTCCAACTTCTGGATTTGACGAGAATGATTTTGTACGTGTGACCTTCTTTACCACAAAAGTTGATTCAGTTCTCTATTAGTACAAGGTTGCTAAAAGTAATAGAAGTATCTGCTGCTAGCTAGATTTCGAATTTTTTTATTTCAAAGTTATTTCGAAAATAATTTCACATTTTGGTACCTAAACTTAGCATAGCTCACTCTTCTTTAGAGAAGCACAATTACGTCAAATATATAAATGTATGTTGTTCAGTAGCATCAAAGAATAATAAACAGTTAACAGAAAAATTGGTGTATATGCCCTGAGCAGGAACCGAATCCGCGTCTCTAACCAGCTTAACTAATCAAACTGCTACGTTGCCAGCGTGGTGGTCCCTGATGGTGTAGTGGTTAACACTTCTGACTAGAAAACTAGGAGACGTAGGTTCGATTCCCGCTCATTGCATATACACCAATTTTTCTGTTAACTGTTTATTATTCTTTGATGCTACTGAACAACATACATTTATAAAAAAGTTTGTTTACATCATGGCCCTTTAAATTTAGTTTCGCACCCTTTTTACCCTGTGTGCGTCCGTCGTGGTAGCGCGCGCGCTGCTTAAGTTAAAAAATCGCGCCAAAAACGCCGTTCTCGATCCAGTCTACTCTCGTAAAATAGACCTCCGTTGTGCAGAAATGTTCCGGACATAAAAACATACGGACCTTCCAACATTCTTTCATGCTTAGTGTTAAAAAATGAAGTTCTATTTTTGATCCATGATGCTATTTCTTCAGTTATTTAATAAAGAAAATGACGGCTATTTCTTTAGGGTTTCATTTGTTTTACTACAATTTTCTGAATATCTACAACAGTAGCCACATGCAGTCGTTGACTGCCTAATTTTGAGTTTTAACATCTTTGTAAAATGCCACCTATATCGGGACGGTTGAATGCTTGGACATATCATTGTCTCTCCCCATCCCTCTTGCGTTTCTAATACGACTGACATTGGCTTTTGTTTTGAAAAGTACCGTATTGAGACTAGCTTTGCCTTTTGAAAAGCGAAGCTCTCTCTTTTGGAATGGAAAGTGGCTGCGAGCATGCTTTTTCATCATCCTGAGTAGTATGGCGAGTTGCAATTATGGTACATGCATTTGAAGCTGTTGTTGGCATAACATCTACGCTGCTGTGATTCTCCCGACGGGATGCTTTAGCCAATACCACAACAAGAGCAATCACGAGAAATGCGATTACAAAACCATTTAATATCAACAACATCCATAACATGGGCGCCCCAGTTGATGGGCTTAGCAAAATAAGCCGCACGGACATGAAAGAGTAATGAAGAACGAAGAGTACTACAGCTTCAGAAACGTTCTCAAGGGAAATCTTTGCTAAAGAGCAGACAAATGGTCTGAAGAATAAATGAAACGAAACAGCCGCAAGCAGAACCCAGCATACTGCAATAGTTTGGAAAGAGGAGGAACTGGGAATTAGTGCCAAAGAAAAAGCGATTAGCATACGTCGAAGGAGAAAAACGATCTCAAAGTATGATCTAAATCGAATTTTGTACGGTAAATAGATTGAACCAAGCCAGGAGTCCAATGCCTCTTGACCATTCGCTTCGAGGTTACGTCGCTTTTTCATGGCCCACTTTAACAGAGGGAGAAAAATTCCGAAAGGAATACCGATGACTCCCAAAACAAATGACACACAAGCAGTAGAGATTAAGACACTGTGAGTAGCGCTGCCGCATTCTATCCATGGTGCAATCCGCATGAAATATTGCTGATGAACTTTAGTGCAAGTTGCAAGCACCGCAGCGGTTTTTGTAACAATAGGGAAGTAGGTGAGGTTCAATGAAACAATTGTCAACTGTAGACAACTATATTGTATGGATTTTAGTCTATTAGGGTGTCCTCTGACCTTACAGTAGCTCCATGCAAGACAGAAAAATGACCATGTGACCAAAGCAATAAGCAGAGGAAGAAGCATTATAGAGACAAGTTCTCCCATTGGAGTAAAGAGAACTGGGAGAAAACAGGCAAAGCCGGCCAAGCGAAGATTGAATATACTACTTACGTAACGTTGGGCAAGGACCACTCGAACCGGCCAAATGTTGGTGCTGGCCACTAGAGCATCTAAAGTTTGGAAATAGAAAATACTTATTTTCATAAGGCCTCTGCCAGAACTTCCCCTTCCAGCAATACCTAACAGAAGAACAACAAAGTTCAGTTCAAACAACCATGGTGGTATGATGTGAATAAACACAAGTAAAATCAGTAACACTATCTGAGAGAGTGATATTACCACCAACAAAACACGTCTTGTATCGTACCAGACAAACGAGAGAATCAGCAAAACGATTGTGACTATTGATAGACCTACAAGTACATAGATACTGAATTTATTACTTGGACAAGGTAGGCAAACTCTCCCTTGTTTGAAAAAGTTGTCTTCACACCTGGAACAAATCCTGTCAGTGTTTCCCTTATGGCAGAGACATGCTTCGCGACAGACTGTTACCCAAGAGACTGATGTTGCATTTTGAGAAGCATCCCTCCAAGGACTTATCCAATACTTACATTTTCCTGTTGGGTTGCATGCGATTTCCTTGCCAACGTATGGAGTGTCGGAACATCTCACAAGATGTGTGGACTTTGTCGAAACTGGTGACGGCCAGTATCCTGGGTTTATGGTCATGTAGCTTGCTGGAAGCATTTGATCATGACATTCTCCGCCATCCATACACTTAAAACAGATACCTCTCCGGCCATAGAAGCCAATGTCACAGATGCACAAGCTGAAATTGTAGTATTCGTGGTCTAGTATTACTAGTCCATTGTTGAATTTAAGACGCGCGTTTGGGCACATGAATTTATCTGTCGAATGTATACGACGCATCGTTGACATATCAGGAGCAATAAAGTTAGGAAGAGCACCTGTTTTGTCTGACGAACACATTCTTTTATTACCTGAAATATCAAGAGATTGGAGAGCTAACAGTTTCGCAAATTCCTGGGGTATGCTGCCGGTAAGGTTATTGAGAGACAGATCAAGATAAAGAAGAAATAACATATTGTCAGGTGTGGTCGGAAGACGTCCCGTAAGTTGATTTCTCTTCATATCTACAGAAATAAAATTGCCAAAGTTCCAAAGACTTTTAGGAATGTCACCATAAAAATGGCAGTAACTTATGTTAAGAATACGTAACGAGGGAGAAACTGGATTTAGAGCTTCCAGAAAGTCGCCTAATCTCATCTGAAGTTTCTTGTTTCTGGCAAGAGAAAAAACTTCCAAATGAGAAGAGTTGAAAGCGGTTGCATCTTCAACACTTGTCAACAAATTTTGGGACAAGTCAGCAATCTCGAGATTCGGCAAAGATGCAATACTTTTGGGAATCATTCCTGAAAATAAGTTATTTGCAAGACTAAGATGAGTTAGCCTCTTCATGTGTCCAAACGTAGATGGAATTGCCCCAGTGAAGTAATTTCCCGTAAGCAAGCACTCCCTCATGTCCGGAAAGAGCTGACCAAAATTTTTCGGCAAATTTCCCTTCAAGCCTGCAAGAGAAAGGTGCATGAAACGAATAGAAGACACGTTGAAAAGATTTTCAAACCCCCCTGTAAGATTAAAAGGAGTCTCTAGATCAATGAACCAAAGCTTTTTTAGCCTCCCGATACTTTTTGGAATGATTCCTTCCAGCCTGTTCTCTCCAAGGCTTAGAACTTGCAAATCTTTCAAATTTCCAATGTCTTTTGGAATTTCTCCAGTCAACCGATTACCTTCTTGGCAGCAAAGCTGGAGTTTTTGTAAGGATTTCATTTGCACTAATGCGTCACCTGGAATTTTCCCAAAATGACTGTTGAATGAAAGGTCAAGTCTCAAAAGTGACGTCATATTAAAAGAAACAACATCGCGCACAGTGCCACTAAGGCGTGGATTGTTTCCCACGCACAACCCTTGGAGGTTTCTCAATTTCCAAAGGGTCCGGGGAAGAATTCCTGTTAAGTTGTTTTGTATCAGATAAATGCTAATAATGTAGCCGGTTTTATTCTCACACGTTATGCCATACCATTTGCAGTGAGGGATTGTCTTATTCAACCAGCCTGCTGTATTAAACCAGGAATTTCCATTTGTTTTGTGATATATCTGTACCAAGACTTCTCGCTCTTGATGGCTTGAAAAGGTTCTGTCTGGGGTGTTATTTGTGGGTACTTGCAATTCGTGAAGACAGCCGTACGCAAACTTTTTGTCATAATTCAGTCTGATAAACTTCATATCTGGAAATAAAATGAATCACTTTTGTCATGGACTTTGAAGAAACAAAGTTTTATCTAACACATGAAGTAAATTTAAAGAAAGACGACAAGAAAGAAGTATAGAGATGAATAAGAAAAAGAAGATTAGGAACAGAAAGAAGACGGGAAAAAAAGAGAAGAAAATAATCAAGACAGAAATGAAAACTAAGAAGCTAAAAGCTATTGACATGTGTAAGTCGTCATTTAATTCCATAGTTCCTGTATTAGAAAGCAAAGTAGTAGAATAGTTTAGGTAACGGAGAGAGCGAGAGAGGGGGGCCGGTTTGGAGAAAGTATAACATCTCTCGTCATAACTTAATCCTTTTACCTCACTCAGTGGAACTACTACTACAACCTTGATAGCATGCAGCTTTGAAATCTAGTCGAAGTTTAAAAATTGATATTATTGTACTGTAATAAATGGAATATGCTGCGTAGGTTAAGTAAATTGATAACTTGTACACCGTGGTGAGAAGAATTTTATAACTGACGTTTCGGACTGCAATCCTTCGTCGGACTGAATGTGTGGGAGATAAATAAAGATATATATATATATATATAGTGAAGAAAAACAAGATAACCCAATGAAATAGGTATGTAAAAAACAAAAGGAAATAAAAGGATAGAGATGTGATGGGGATTTGCATATGGCGCCCAAGGCGCTGCTCATAGATTTGTAATCTCTGCCCTCTAGTGCTCTCAAGTGGCTTCAAGAATCATTTGTAGCTCTCCTATTAAGTTTACTTCAATATCATTAGCACAGACGAGATCAAGGAGATCAAGGAACTCATAAAGACAGAGATTGGACCTCTAAAGCAACGAATCGATGAAATCCAAAGAAATTACAAAAAGCTCGACGAATCGCTTGGCTTTCTCTCCGCGAAGTATTAAATATCTCAATATCCTTGTTTTTGTGTATTTTGTCATTATTCTGTAGTGTTTCGCGGTGGTTTGTATATAAAAATGGAGGCTCGGCCTGTGAGGAAAAAACAGAGGTCAGAAAATATACTTCTCTATTCATATAGAAATCACCCCAAAACACCACAGAATGAAGACAAAATGCAGCAATTCAAGGATATTGCCTTTACGCCCTTCTTAAAATTAGAAACGCTAGGTGTCTGACTTACTTTCGAATTCAGTCGTTGACATTTATGCTGACGACACTACTTTAACTACAAGTACGCAATGCTCTAAATTACGTCCGATGATTGAGCATTTAAATTGCGACCTTGATGCGGTTCAAAGATGGGCATCAAACAATAATATGTTTATCAACCAAAAGAAAACAAAGTCACTGTTGGTCCATGGAAGGCGGATTCCTGCAAAGCTTGATGCGAATACCTTTCTGCGACTAGATATTAAGATTGACGGCTCTGTCACTGAAGAAGTCCCTTCCCACAAGATTTTAGGAGTTAGCATTGACAGACATCTTAATTTTGAATCACATATTGATGGGTTATCAAAAAAACTTTCTAAACCAGTCTAAACGTATTGGTCTTTTTAAACATATGAGCAGCCCGTACCTTAAACGGCGTCAAAGGGAAACGTATTACAATGTTATAAAGCCTACCCTCTTGTATGGGAGCATGGTATGGGATAACTGCAATGTAGAACTTCTTCAATGCATTTTAAAAATTGAAAAAAGAGCCGCACGTATTATACTTGAAGCAAATAAGACAACTCCATCAGTTGTTCTTTTTAATAATCTAAATTGGCTCCCACTTACAAAACAGTCGCTTATTAAAAGATGCGCATCGGCCTATAAACGAGTAAATGATAATTATATTTCGCCTAGTTACATAGATAAATTGCTTAAAAGGAACTCGGAAATCCATGGACGAACCACTAAACACTCGAATTTAAGTTTAGTGTGCCCAAAGTATAAAAGAAAAACTGAAGGAGGAAGGACTTTTACTGTAAGAACAATATATACAAAGTTGGAATAGCATAAATACTTGTATTAGAAATAAGAGCTCAGTATCTAGTTTTAAAATTAATCTTTTTAAATCCATTTTAGAGGATCAAAAGGCCACCATGCTTCTTAAACTATAAAGTGCTTGTCTTTTATACTTGATTATTTTTAGTTTTACTTTCTTTTATATTTTAATTAAATTCCGAAGAAATTATCATAGCTTTAGTATAGGATAGTGTATATTAGTAGTTCTTGAGGTCCATGGGGTTATCAGTGTTTTTATTAATTACTGTATTATTAAAGTGTTACCCTTGTTGAATAAAGCCTTTTATTATTATTATTATTATTATTATTATTATTATTATTTATTATTATTATTAATTGCAATCTAAAATACATTATGTACATATCTGTTTTTCGAATCTACCAGCAAGGCATTAAGTGAATATAACCTTTAAAAACTTAATGGATCACAACACAATTTAATTATTGGCTTTTTAGATAGTTTTACATAACTTATGGTAGTTTGAATCTGAGATGGTTTACTGTGGTAAATGTCAAGCATTGAAATTACTTATTATAAATCTATATATTAATAACAAAAGAAATATTGTTTTCCAGTGTTGCTTTTTATAGTTTGAACTTAGAGATTCTGCCGTCCGATAAAATTTTGGAGAAAGAAACCATCTGGCTTCATCAACTTAGGACGGTTGAGCCCCTAAGGCTAAATAGGGTGCCATTGGGGAGAACTGAATTAACAGTTGAAAGGTCTTTGGCCAAATGTGAAACCAGAGCTATGTAGATTGTGCTGTATGGCAAAAGCTTCAGTTTACTTTGTCTATTTATTGAACTTAGAGATTGGATCAGTATCATTAGGAAGCTGGTCATGTTTTACATAAATCCGTAAAAAAAACATCCAAGCAATTAGATCTCTGCCCTCTGACCAAAAGGTCCACAGGTTTGATTCTTGGCTCTGCCGAGATTTAAATATTTGTGTGTCCTTCTTTTTAGCTTAATCTCACTCAGCTTTCCATCCTTCCAGGGTCGATAAATGGGTACCAGTACCAGCATCTGCTGGGAGGTAACCTGCAATGGATTATTGTCACATCCAGGAGGAGTCAAAAACTCTCATCTGGTTAACACTACAAAAACTGGAGATAAGCTTTGGCTCCATGGGCCACTTAACTCATAGAAGTAGGATTACCAACTTGTTCACGATATATAATTATTATGTTCACGAAGTTATATTTCCAGTGGCTCTGTGATTTTAAAACTATTTACATTTATACTACTATAAAAGTGCTCAGTAAAATAATATACAATACATTGAAGGATTGAGTAACAATTGATGACTGACACAACACATACAATACAGTGCAATGACTGTAGTTCTAATTTGGGGAAGGGGTAGGCAATTAGTTTTTAATACCAAGAATTGATTTAATTTTGATAACATTTCGCAGCAAATGAGAAACATGAAGGAAATAAGAAATATGGGAAGCAAGCCCTACCTCATTCAGGTAAAGCATATTCCGTTAAATTCAATAGCCCTTGTATAAAAAGTATGTAAACAATGTCTTTGGTACAGACTGAGAAGTTTTGTTTCAGGCCAGATGTTGGATGCATTGTCTGCTTGTTTGATGTGTGACATCTGGTTTTTCACACGTAAAATGATCATTTTTTTAAGTGCGGAAATCGTTTTATTTTTTATTTATTTACCAAAGAAAAACTTGATCCTGATTTTGCTCACTTAATTATGTGATACATAGAATTGAGAAAAAAGAGATAATTAATATTTTCTTTTATACACATGAATAATCCCTTTCCTCACAGTATTTAATGCCTTAAAAGACCTCCCTAGTAAACAAATTAAATTCCTGTCCAGGGAAGGCAGGAAATTGCATTTTAGAGACTAGCAGCCATGGACAGCTGTTTCGGCCTATTTAGGTCTCATCAGCATGGCATAGCTAGCAAACAGGTTCGGGTTCCCAAAACAAACATAAGTAGTGGTAAAAGCGCAATGCTATTGGGATGTGGCTATAAAGATGAACTCAAGTATAGATAGCACAAATGTGCTAATAGCTAACTTGAAGCCACTATATTGGGCACTATGGCGACATTGGTTGCAGACTTTACTCATTTAAACTACTATAAAAAGTTAGTTACTAGCACGTTTGTGCTATCTATACTTCAGTTCATCTTTATACCCAAATCCCAGAAGCATTGCGCTTTTACCGTTATTATACAAAATTAAGTCAATACTTGAGGTGAAAGAGAAAAAAAACTAAATAATTAAAAAAAAAAGCTAAATAAAGCAGTAACAATAATGCCGAAGAATACACTAAAAGAAAAGTTCATACAATAGTTCTGGAATCTACTACAGACAAGTTCTGAATCATTTTAAGTCCATTAATCAACGCTGTACAATTTACAAAATATTTTCAGATACGTAGTAATATCAGCTCAAGGCTGAAAAAATAAATTTGTCATCGTCGTAAACTGAAGTAAAGCTGACGTTTCGAGTGTTAGCTCTCGTCAGAGCATCACGAAATCATCTCGCTACGATCCTTACCTGCGTGCAAAAAGTTCGGGAAATTAGTAAAGAATATTTTAGAACAACTTTTCTGAGCAATAAATGTCCATTTATACATTTGGGGCGAAACGACTTCGGCATGGGGTGAAACGACCTAAGAAGTGGGGCAAAACAACCAAGGATGTGGGACGAAGTGACCTGGGGCGAAACGACCATGGGGCGAAATGACCGGTTACCGTCTGAAGGTATAGGAAAAAGATTTCAAATTTGTAACATACTAGTTAAGTACATGAATCTATTAGTAGAGATAAACATCAGAATATTTTCTACAGTGCTAGTTATATAGATCTAATATTTTGAAACTAAGTTTGTTTTTAATCTGGTTAATTAATTTCAATAACGTTGAATTGTTCAAACGCAGCATTTTTTCTCCCTTAGGTTTACAGGCATAAGAAATGGAGACCAATTTTGAGCTCTGAGCTCCTACCAGGAGATATCTGTTCTATTGGTGAGAAGCCTTACATTACAGATGTTCATCAAACTCTGTCCAGTAGCATTTATCTCTCATAATTACTCATAGTAACACGAGTCAACTTTCGGGTTCGATTTCTTTTTTCTTTTTTCTTCATGTCGCGATTAGCGATTCGGTCCAGTGACTGCCATATTTGGGATTTGTCCCCGGTCCCACGCGTACCACAAGTAAAGGCTTAATGAGCCTCTTGTTGATATAAAAAAACATATTAAGCAGAAAAAGCTTTTAGCTTGGTCATGAAGAGACTTTAAGCCAAACTTTAGCAGTGTGACGACGTTATGATCTTCACAATCATTATTTTATAAACTTTTAAAAGCTATTGTAAAATATAAACCTGAAAACATCTTTCTACTTTCAATGGAATTCAAATCTGTAATCTCGGCAATACTGGTGCAAATTTCTCGTTCATTGTGTCACCAACGCGTGGGTGTATTTGTAAACAAACTGCTCACATCAAGTTATTAACCCCTAGATATTATGGTAAAAAAAATATTTTATAAATACTTGCGGAGACAAGGAACTCTAAATAAATCTGAGCTCCTGATGGGAACCCATGACCTTCCATACACTAGTCAGGCACTCTACCACTGAGCCACGAGAACTCATATGGTGAGGAGGTCACTCTATTGGGTTATGGTATACCACACAATCTTTTGAATAACAATAAACATTAGTGTGTCATTAACACAATGATCATTTTAACTGCATCACCTATTCGCATTAAAGTCTCAGGTAATAATACATACAACTAGACAATCATTTATTAAATAATATATTTAAATACAAATTGTTTTTTTTTTTACATGATATTAAATATTTTCAACGATCATTAATTATACCATTGTTTACACTGCAGTAAACATATATGCTAAGAACAGCAAAATCTTTTTTCAATGCGTTAAGGCCCCTTGTTCTATTTAATTTTTGGCTTAAGGTTAAACTGGTACACAAGGGAATACATTGCCTTCCATGCATTTGGATTAGGTACTCATAGGGATCACTTCAATAAACCCCAGAATACATAGCATCAGAGAAAAAAGACAAAACTCACTTTAGCAATTGTTGATAAACAATAATTTCAATAAATGATAATTGAAAATTTTATTCAGTATTCCAAATGTTGTATTCTAAGGCAAATTGTGCGTTGCATACAAAAACTGTTGATATTGTTGAAACAACTTTTATTTTACAGTGCTTTCAGCACAATGAATTTTGTAAAGATGCTACAAAGTATGTGCTTGCAAAATTTTGATATTATTTTTGTTACAACTTTTAAGATTGCTTAATATTTGATTTCAAAATCCTAATCTCTGGTAACCTTAATAGTTTCAACATTAATTTAACAGCTGCAAAGTTTTAATTATATTTTTAAAATTCTCAAGGTCGTCCCAAAAATTCAGATGTTCTTATTCCCTGTG
>JAOBBB020163299.1:0-10584 GCA_025331005.2 Zoanthus gigantus
AGTAGGAGCACTAATATGAAATAAATGGCCTTATAAAAAGTACTAACTGGTATTGATGAAACGTAAAACATAAATATGGAACTACCTTTCCAGAGTTAGTTTACGACTAATAGAAGGAAGGAAAGAGAGAGGGATGGGATGGGATAATAACGAACATTTACATTTTCCATTGTGCCCCCCAATAATTTTTTGCTTCCGCCGCCCATGTGTTGTACTTTTTTCGTAAATGAGGAGCTTTAACTTTCCATGAACGAAACACTAATTTATTGCAGGTTTGCCCTAATCAAAGCTGGTAATCGTTTATACAGCTGATTGAAACAAGTCTGGTAAAGTATCTCGCTCAAGAGCAAATCACAAAGGTCAGGCTTTCACAACATCCTAGTATATAGTAAGACCTACTGTCGCCTTACTGTCACCTTCTATTTTACAGTCAAATCGGATGTTCTTTTGATGACAACCTTGCAAACTTCAGTTGCAGCTTCAGTATTTTGATTGACAGTTTGAACAGAGCGACTTGCAACCTAAGCGAGCAAGTTTCAAGTTAAATTTGATGCGTAGCTTGCGAATTTTGTATCTTCCATGACTAAGATAAATCACAAGCGTATACTTTGATTAAGAAAAGGGAACGATAATTGCTGTCTGGTCGTCTGGTGTAAAACAGAAATATATTTCAGAAGTTGTGGTTATCAAATATTGCAAGCAAATGAGCTGAGCAACTTGCTCGCGCAGGGTGCAACTTGCGCATGCTCCGCTCAAACTATCCATCAAAATACCAATGTTGCTGCGTTTATCATCAAAAGAACATCCACGTTTTTTAGGCCTATGCATATATTCATAAAATAATTTGGATAGCATAAGTGCGTTTTGATTGGTTAATAAGTGAGTTTTCATAGAGCTATGAAGCACAAAAATGACGTAAGCAATGTGGTTGGCTGTCTCCAAGTTACAAAAATTCACCGTTTCAACTTTCATGAAAGAAATTAGAGTATTTCTCTTTGTTAACACGGAATAAGATAAGGCTATAAAAGAAATAAAACATGTTTTCCATGCCTTTATAGCCTGGTGAAAACCTGGGCAAAGTTTATGAGAATTCTAGAGCAGGTGAAAACCCCTTGACTACCTTTCGGGTTTTCACTGATCTGCCCTCGAACTCGTCTCGTTTGTCACCAGGTTGCAAAAGCACCGAGAACATGTTCTATTTCTTAATTTTAAATGAAAAATAGGTCACTTTGTTGATCTATTTATCTATATCTTTCCCCACCCAAGTGTCACTAATCAAAAACTGTGCACGCGTAAGCTGTCCAGCATACGATATAATGTCTGATTACCGCTACCCCTCTCCCCTCATCTTCTCCTCCCTGAAAACCACATTTTTCACATTTTTTCACCTGGGCAGTTCAAAAGGTTACAAAGTCTTGTTGCACTTGTGTTGTCCAGCCGTCGCTGTGTTCCTCCACCACAAGAAAGAGAACAGTCTGTCCAACCGTTCTGACCCCAGAACTGCTGTGCACCCTCACTCGTAGTTTTACTAATGAACATCAGCAAAATGATAAATAACGTTGAAGCTTTGGGAAAACATAGTCTTGAATTAAGTTTAACTGGTACCTGTCAGAGATAAGAGTTAAAAACAAACCATTGATCATTATAAGATGTTTACATTCTTCATGAAATCGTCTAATTTTGAAAACGGAGCAGACTAAAGCACATTTCATTAATTGAGATTCAAGATTTTAGCGTCAAACGTTAAAAAGAAACAAATAGGTTAGCCTAATAATAGCCTAGTAATAGCCTAGTAATAGGGAGTTTAGGAAACGAGGCGGCAGTTTTAAAAATATTATGTTTTAATACATAGATATGGATGTTTTACCGAAAAATAGACAACTCGTATTTTCCATACGAAACTACATCCAGGATGCGAGACAGTGAGATATTTTCCATACTTCTCTCTAGTGATAGAGGATATCACACGGTGGTTTGAAGATATGAAGTATATCTTCTCGTGGAAAAAAGATTTCACTCGTTCGCTGCACTCACTCATGAAATATTTTTTCCACTCGAAGATAAACTTCATATCTTCGCGCCACCGTGTAGTATCCTCTATATATTAATTTTAGTTTTTACTTTTTAGAGAATAGATTGATCATAAGTAATAGTAAAAGCGCAAGGCTTGTGGGATGTGGCTATAAAGATGAACTCAAGTATAGATAGCATAAACGTGCTAGTAGCTAATTTGAAGCCACTATACTGGGCACTATGGCCGCGTTGGTAGCGGGCTTTACCCCTTTAAACTACCATAAAAAAATAGAGAGCCTGATTGCTAGCAGACATGGACAGCTGTTTCGGCTACCAACGTGACCATAGTGCCCAACTCAGTGGCTTCAAGTTAGCTACTAGCATGTTTGTACTATTTATACTTTTGTATACGCTATGTGAACTGAAACCGGGCTCCAGAGCAAATATAGAATGCCAAATGTTCTTGGTTCCGGTTAAATATCGATCTTAGCATACGAATAAAATCGCACTTTTAATGCACAGAATCAGGTTTGTCCAAAAGACGATGATGGGAAAGTGAGTTAATCCCCCATATAGATCTTATTCCTAGAGTAATCCCTCTCAAGTTTTTTATAGACATGGTACCCAGCTCTTCCACGGAAGTTACTCGTTTGTTGTGTGGATGTTTTCGTGGAACGAACGTGTAGAATAGTCGAGTTCGTTGAAAAAACTTAGAAAGGGACTTTGTTCTACATTTCCCGCCATTTCATCTCAGGTCATTTTGAGAAAAGTCCACGCAACGCGCGAGTAACATCCGCGGAAGAGCTGGGTATACCATGTATATCAATAAGTTGAGAGGGATATCCGTAGTAATAAGGCTTATTTGAAGGATTCAATCTCTTACCCTTCATCATCTCTTGGTTTGTGCCAATTAAGATCGACTGGTTTTCTTACTATTGAATTGGTCTTTCTAACTAATTTTGCATTGGGTTGACTCTTTTTTGCACTAGTGTTTACAAAAAACCGCATTGCTCTGAGCCAATTAAAATCGAGTAAGTTTGCTATGTATGTTATTAGAGTTTTAACCGATCTAATTTCCTTGTTTTGAGATCGAAGTTTTTTTGAGTCATTGAGTCAATTTGTTCTTAATTTGTTCTTATTTCTGTGAGCTGTTTGAAGATTCAGTAAAGTTTCAACTAAAAACATTTTCATTTTTTTTAGCTTCAGCCTGAGCTTGTTCTTAAATTGTTCTTAATTTTCGGCCGATCTGAGCTTCTTTGTTCTTATAAAGTTGTTATAAAAAAAGCGTGATGAAGGTCAAAGATGCTTGTTGCCAACTTCACCTACCGCGCCGCTAGTTCAGAGTCAAAACAAATTACACAAATCATAAAACGCACAACATGAATGAAACGCTCACGGTTGACAGACAATACGCAATTAATTGTTGTACGACTGTTTAATTTTGTCCTTACATCTACTTATGGCGGCAAGAAACTCTATCAATAACTAGCGGATGGAATAATTTAAGGTTCTGAAGCAAATCATTTTATTAGTAAATATATGTAACTCCACGGAGTATTGTAGGCGACATTTCGGTACTAAGTCACCGTAAAACTATAGAGGTTCTTTAATAGCCATCAACTCGTGTAAATCACTTGAACTGTAAATTGCTAAAGCAATGAAAAGGACTCCACTTTATCTGGAGAAATGACTGATGTAACAGTTTGTTTAAATTAAGGAACTAGCTAATTATAAACAAGAGCTATGTGCGGATAAAACCTTTCTCTTAATCACTTACCATTGCGTTAATAAATTCGCAAAGTGCTGCTCTGAAAATTTTCGCAGTCTATATCATTTTCAGCTTCTTGTCTTCTATAGTATCATAAGCTAAATTATTTCCAAAAAAGCTTTAGAAGAGTGTCAGATATTTTGACAAGAAACGTTAAAAGATAAACAGAAACCGGATGTTTTTGCTGGCAACCTGTTTTTTAGCGGGTGAGACCAGCAAGCCTCACAGAACTCAGGGGGGGGGGATGGGGGTGCATTACAAATGCTTACTTAACCTCCTCTCTCCCCTCCCTCTCTGGAAATGCATACCTGGTACTAAAACCCGGATAAGTTGTGCAAAAAAAAAAGAAAGTAATTAGGACTAGTTCAAGAGTTGAGCAGCCCTGGTGAGCCAGGCCATGTTGGGGAACGGGCATCATATACTGCTCAGTGAGACTGGGGCTTAGTGTTAGTTTTAGTTTAAACAATTATTCACCTCAGTGTCAGTGAAAGTGGTGCATATTTACCGAAGCGGCGAGACAAATACTCACCACTTTCACTGACACTGAGGTGAATAATTGTTTTCGTATATACCACACAAGCTGAATAACTAACGAGTAACTTATTTGTGACATTTTGAAACCAAAGCGAACGGGAAGCCATTTTGTTTTTCTTCTGTTGCTCGAGGTGAATAGTACGTACTTGGTTAATCACCTCCGAGCTAGCCAATCAGCGTGCCCGATAACTACTTTTCACTTGTGTGGCATATACTAATACTAGATATAGCAGTATTGCCCGCTACCAACGTAGCTTAGGGCTCATTATTAATTCAAGTAAGAATTAGTTCCAACACATGCACTCGACAAGCATCATGCACATCTTACAAGATTATAATATTACTGCACTTGAAAGGAAAAATAGTTTGGGTTTTCTCAAAAGGAAAAGGAGCCTTTTACAAACAAAACTACCCAAAAAAAAAAATTGAGGCAAAATTGGTCAAAACATATCTCCTAGAACAAATTTGCTTTTATTTACAAACTTGGAGCATGAAATTTTTATTGTGGATAAAGAATCTGTTTTGAACTTTGTCTTGTATGTTTATGATTTTTTCATGGTTTCATTATTAAAACACATGAATGGTCATCAGCAAAAACACTGAGATTGATTGTTCTCCTTTGTTTGAGAATCCCATGCAATACCTTTTCGGAAAAACTATCAATCAATTACTACATACATCGCACATACATGAGTTTGCATGAATGGTAACTGAAGCAAAAACTATAACGAAAAAAACACACACAAATTTAATCGAATTTGAGCACTGCATCTATATTTCAATCGAGCTCTTTTTATGCATATTGCCCCCATCCCCCCTTCAGGTGCATAATGAACAGATCGGCTTCGTTCGTCTTATAAAGAAGCACAATTTACACATTTTTAGTAAAAATTTATTTAAATGGCTGCAAAAACCTGTCAGTTCATTTCTTTTGTTAGAGGTATTAAAATTCGTTTTGCAGATTATATTGTGTATATATAGGTATGTGTAGATAGAGGTGTAGGTATAGTTAAAGGTAGAGCTCGAGGTAGAAGTTACTGTTGTTATAGGTTTACATATAGATAGAGGTAAAGGTATAGGTGATGATTATCAAAATAACTTTATTTAAACACACTAACATTGTCAGCTAAGGCTAGTTTCCACGGTGGTCTTGTTGAGATAGAGGAATAGGTAGAGGCAAAGTAAGAGGTAAAAGTATAAGTACAGGTATAGAAAAAGGTATAGGTATAAAAAGAAGTATAGATATAGTTAGACGTATAGGTATAGATATAGTTATAGGAAGAGGTATAGATATAGGTATAGGTAAAGGTATAGTTATAGGAAGAGGTATAGATATAGGCATAGGTAAAGGTATAGGTATAGGAAAAAGTATAGATATAGGTATAGGTAAAGGTATAGGTATAGGAAGAAGTATAGATATAGGTATTAGTAAAGGTATAGGTATAGGAAGAAGTATAGAAATAGGTAAAGGCATACATATTGGTATAGGAAAAAGTAAAGGAAGAACCATTCTGAGTTATAGGTATAGGTTAACTTATAAATAGGTATAAGTCAAGTTATATAGATATAGGTGTAATGTCTTAAACCGGAAGTCGTAAAGACAATTGATTTATAGACAGTTAATATTATGGGATGTACGAGAGGGAGGATTTAAGAAGGAATACCGTGTCGCGTGTTCATAGGTACCGAATAAAAAACTAAGTTTGTTTTATAAAAATATTTATTGTGTTTTGGACACAAGACATCACAAATGGCGACGAGGATGGGATAAAAAAAAAAATCAAATGTTAATCATCAACAGAAAATTTCAATTCGTGGAGAAATTCGATTCAAAAGATACCGAGATAGGATAACTTCAAAATTTATAATCGGCGATCAAGAAAGCCATGGCGGCGTCAGCAACAATTAATCTACCAAATTTTCCTGAGTTTGAACCGCTACCACGAGAGACAGCACCCACTCGATTTGAAAAGTACGTCAAGCGACTGAAAAATCTGTTTGTTGCAATGAATATCACCAAAGCGTCTCAACAAAAAGCCATGCTATTGCATTATGTGGGTGAAGAAATGTGCGATATTTTTGAGACACTCGAGATAAGCGAGCCGACCGAAGAAAGTGATGAATTTATAACAGCTGTGAAAGCACTTTCAGATCATTTTGAGCCACAAAAATGCATCGATCATCATGTTTACGTGTTCCGCCAACAAGCACAAAAGTCAGGCGAGAATATTTCAGAATTTTATACTCGTTTACAACTTCTGGCGCGAAAGTGTGAATTTTCCGACCCGGATTTGGAAATCAAACGGCAAATAATTCAAGGAACGTCATCTCTTCGACTCCGAAGAAAAGCGATCGAACAAAGCCTTAGTTTGGAAAATTTACTAAAGACCGCGCGAGCGATGGAAACTGCAGATGAGCAAACAAACGAAATGGAAAAACAACAATCGCATGCCGTTGGTCAACATCGAAATAATTCCAATATAAAAACAAAGAAAAATTTTAATCGGAATTTTACTCCGCGTAAGAGAAAATGTGGATTATGTGGTGGAAATTATCCTCACCAGAATAAATGCCCCGCTGAAGGGAAGTATTGCCTTAAATGTGGAAAATTAAATCATTTTTCTAAAGTGTGTCGCAGCAAGTCTAGACACCAATATCCACCGGCTGGCAAACAACATGCTAAAACTATAACTACAGATAGTTCCCAAGTTGATAAAAGTAATTCTCAGAATTGTTTTAGTGATGACAGTGAAGAGTACACATTCACAACCGGCGCACAGGCGAACTATACCACAAAACCCATCTATGAGGTTCGAATCATCAACACTTTGCTCAAAATTATGGCAGATTCTGGTGCCACAGTAAATATTCTTAGTAAACAAGATTTCGACCGTTTAAAACCAAAGCCTCAGCTTGTTGAAACAAAAACCAAAATTTATCCATATATGAGCGCTGATCCGCTAAGTTTGTGTGGGAAGTTTCATGCCACTATTACAAGTACCCATGGCTCATCTGAGGAAACATTCTACGTTGCTAAGGGTCCATCAAACTCAATACTCAGTTGGTCAGCATCGCAAAAGTTAAATTTGATCAAGGCGATAAATACAATTAACATACCTGAGGCAACTGTGCCAATCAATGTACCCATCTTTTTGAAGGACTTTCCTGGCATCACACATGGAATGGGTGAGTACAAAGGTGAACCAGTGCATATTCATGTAGACAAATCACTCAAACCAGTTGCATTGCCCCATAGACGCATTCCCTTTCATGTTAGAAAACAAGTAGAAAGAAAATTACAGCAACTAGAAAGTGAAGGCATAATTGAACCTGCAGAAGGCCCTACCCCTTGGGTGTCACCCATAGTTGTGGTTCCAAAACCTCATAAGCCTAACGAGATTCGAATATGTGTTGACATGAGGGCATTGAATAAAGCCATTGTCAGAGAACGTCACATTATCCCCACAATTGATGATGTAATACATGATTTAAATGGCTGTAAAGTCTTTAGTAAAATTGACCTCAACCAAGGATATCACCAAATCCCAATTCACCCAGACTCGAAATCATTGACAACATTCTCAACGCATGTAGGTTTGTTCAGATACAAACGCCTTAACTTTGGACTTTCATGTGCTGCAGAAATCTTTCAAAAAAAAGTAAGTGATGCAATTCAGGGCATACCTTGTGTTAAGAATATTAGTGACGATATTTATATTGGTGGCAGAGACAATGACGAACATGACCAACATTTGAAACTGTTACTTTGTAAGCTTCAGGAGAATGGACTAACCATCAACTTACCAAAATGTCAGTTTAGAGTCCCCTCCATGCTCTTTTTCGGTCACGTATTCTCTGAGAAAGGTTTGTCACCTGACCCAAAAAAGGTCAAAGCCCTCCAAAGTGTTACACCACCAGTTAATGTTACTGAAGTAAAAAGTTTACTCAGTTCTACTGCATTTTGCTCAAGGTTTATCAAAAACTTTGCAGTCATCACCAGACCCCTTCGTCAACTCACTTGTGCTGGAGTGAAATGGAAGTGGACAGAGAAGGAGCAACAATCATTTCAACTGCTAAAATCTGCTCTTTCATCTGAGACCACCCTTGGGTATTTCAATCCTACAAAACCTACAACAATATTTGTTGATGGAAGTCCCATTGGCCTAGGTGCGGTTTTAACACAAGAAAACACAACAACAAAAGAAATGACACCAATCCAGTATGCAAGTTGCCCACTAACTCCTACCCAAGCAAGATACCCTCAGATTGACCGCGAAGCTTTATCTATCTATTGGGCAATCAAGCGATTTCATCTGTTCGTATATGGTACAGATTTTAAAGTCATCACCGACCATAAGCCCTTAGTGACTCTATTCAACAATCCGTATTCAAAACCAACTGCCAGAATCGAACGTTGGCTTCTTGATCTACAGCAATATCGTTTCACAGTTGAATATCGCCCCGGCATTTCAAACCCAGCTGACTACCCCTCGAGACACCCAGTTGGCGAGTACCAGAATTATGAGGATGAGACTGAAGAACATGTTGCATTTATTACAAAGAATGCCGTTCCAAAAGCCATCACCTTGTTTGAGATAGAGTCAGCAGTAGCAAAAGACCCAACCCTCCAAGCAGTTATGTCTGCAGTCAGATCTGGTCGTTGGCATAAAGCTCCACCTAATGTCTCAGTGTCTGAATTGTCTCGGTATGAGCAAATAAAGGAACAACTAACCTGCACTGAAACTGTTCTTTTGAAATCCGACCGCCTTGTTGTACCAGCAAGCTTGCAAGAACGAATTGTTGATATTGCCCATGAAGGTCATCTTGGCATTGTGAAAACAAAGGCACTCTTGAGAGAAAAAGTTTGGTTTCCTTGCATGGACAAGATGGTGGAAAATAAGGTTAAAGCCTGCCTGCCCTGCCAAATTGTCACCCCAGTCTATACAACAGAACCGCTTCAAATGTCCGTCTTGCCAGACAATCCTTTTGACGAAATAAGTATTGACTTCGCACATGTCAGTGGTGAAACCTTACTTCTAGTGATTGATGACTATTCGAGATTCCCATTTGTTGAACCAGTATCATCAACATCTGCGAGTGCTGTCATACCAAAGCTAGATCAGCTGTTTGCAACATTTGGAACACCCCGTATAGTCAAGTCAGATAATGGACCACCTTTTAACAGCGATGAATTTGCAACATTTGCTCAAGTGCTTGGATTCCGACATCGCAAAGTGACTCCACTTTGGCCTAGAGCCAACGGGGAGGTGGAAAGATTTGTAAAGACACTAAAGAAGTCTATCAAAGCAGCAAAGACAGAAGGAAAGAATTGGAGAAAAGTGTTGCAATCGTTTTTGCGCAACTATCGCACAACACCTCATGCAACTACTGGCACAGCCCCTAGTGTGTTGTTAATGAAACGTGCTGTACGTAACAAGATCCCACAAGCTGACAGTGCTGATCCAGTGTCTGAGATAATTCGCAAACATGATTCGTTACAAAAGATGAAGATCAAATCCTATGCTGACAACAAGCACCATGTAAAACCTTGTAACATCAGCCCTGGCGATTCAGTGCTAGTCAAAAGGCCATTCAACATGATAAAAGGGTCAACAGTTTACAATCCTGACCCAATGACTGTTGTGCAATGTAAAGGAAGCATGATTACTGCTAAAGATGAGAACACTACAGTTACAAGAAATTCATCATTCTTTAAGAAACTAGACCAGCAATTACCTCCTAATACTAATTTGGACACTCGAGATTCGACTGAAGACCTTACAGATTTGATCAATAATCCAAACCTTGATTCCTCAACTCAAACTACTTCAAAACCTGCGACTTCAAACGTACAAGAACAAACAACACCAAAACCTGAAGTTTCCAATGAGAACAAAAGTCTAGTCGAAGTTTCTAGAGAGAATTCATCAGAGAATGAAAAGCCACAGCCACTGCGAAGATCAACTAGAAAGAGGATCCCAAAAAAGATATTTGATCTCTGAACTGTTACTGGAACAATGTATTTAAAACTGATCTGTCAGATAAGTTGAAAGCTATATGTGTTAGCAATTTATGTATTGTTTATCCACGTTTGATTTGAAAACATACGATAGTTATGTTTTGTGACTAGTTGAGTTTTCAGAGCATCGTATCTTTAGTTGAACATTTCAATTATAACTACGAGGAAGGAGATGTAATGTCTTAAACCGGAAGTCGTAAAGACAATTGATTTATAGACAGTTAATATTATGGGATGTACGAGAGGGAGG
>JAOBBB020163390.1:0-12332 GCA_025331005.2 Zoanthus gigantus
CGCCCGCCGGCCCCACGCCCCCCCCCGCCCCCCCCCGCCCCCGCCCCCCCCCCAGAAACTGCGAATCTGGTGAATCTAAAATAAGACAAAATTTGACCGAGCAACACTATTTTGCCCCCAGAGAGGCCTAAAACTGGCAAAAATTTGCATTAGAAAATTGGCGTATTCCAACTGAACTATTTGAGTTTAATACTATAATTAATAACATTTTTGTTGACATGTTTGCAGATAATACTACATCGCGAAAAGCCCACAGCACAGGGAATCCTATATCGAGAAAAGAACTCAATGATCTCAAAAGTGAATCAAATAAGTCCGATGGGGGACAAGCATTGCTCAGCGGAGTGGGGGAACTCAAGAGTTTATCGGCCTCTGGTGATGAAGAACTTGACCGACTGTTCGCGCTCGGTATGGGGGTTGCCCAGAACAACGATTTTTTACTTAGTGACAAAAAACACCCAAAAAACAATTTTCTAGACTTAAAACACTCCACATTGTCTTTTCAAAGTCTTACCAATGACTTTCAAAACACAGATAATTTTGATAGTTCGTATTCACACTCTGGTAGTAGTTCAAAGTCCACCTTAACACAAGGTGTTGAAGTTTTTGCAGGTGAACCAGCTAAGAAGAGTAGATCAAACAGAACAAATCTGGTACATTCTAACCATACAAGAACCATTCCACGTCAATCACTGAACCTTACAACGAATTTAAAATCTGTTAGAACAATTTCATCAAACTATAAAAGGAAAAAATACAAGGGAAAAACTGATATGGAGAAACAAATGAAATCAAAAGCCAGAAGTTCAGAGAAGTTACGCAATGGGAGCACGCAGTTGGGACCTATCAGTATGGAACTTCATAAAAGATCTCTTTTGCTTTCTCGTAGTACGTTTCCAGAACTTTATCGTGTCAAACGAAAATCATCTAATAATAATGACAACCGAACGAAGAATTCCTATAAAAATACAGGAAATTCAAAGCAGGCTAAATCTATTAAAAAAAGCATTTTTCCTCGTGCAAAGCCAAAACACATATTGAATCGCAAAAGAAAAAAAAGACATAATGCTAAAGTTAAGATCAAAAAGACTTCGTCAAAGTTCAAAACAGCCACGAAAAAGCGACATAAAAAATTAAAATTGAAAAGGAAACAAAAACGGCAGTACTTCTACAACACTTCGCGTTTTCCCACAAGGACAAAATTTCCTACAGCATACAGACTACAAAATGTTAATCCTTTATCTGAAAACCCCGCACAAGTTGAGCCCAAGCGGGACAATTTGCTTTTTTCAGATTTCAATTCCAAGAACAGGGGAAAGATTCCGACGATCGATTCCCACACGTTTTCACACAACAACTTTAAAGTAAAAGCATCTCTTTCAGAATTTCCTGTGCAAACAATTGGTGAGTTTATTAATGAACCTAAGGGTCGGTTTGGTACGACCGATTTAATCACCTCTTACTCACAACTCCCCGCTCAGCACGCAGGCTATGTGTTCAAAGGCTCTAACAGAGCAACTTCACAATCTGTCATTCCGGATGTTAATTCAAGGTCTCGTTTTCCATTCTCCCAAGTCATTACACCACCTTATGTAGGTAGATCGCAAGATGGAAGGATGCTGTCGGGGTCAGAATTTGCTTCAAACCAACAAATGCAGTTTTTTCAACCTGTGAGGAAAAATGCAATTGGTTTAGAAAAATCATATATGCAGCAAAGTTTGAGGAGACCTGCTCTACTGGGGCTCGACACGAATGTACAGTATAACACTGGAGAGTCGTTAACAGGTAATATTTTCATCTTTTGGATGAAGTCAGTGTTTGCATACAAATTTAGTTCGCAAATGAGCAAAACAAAAAAAATTTCAGTTTTAAACATGTATTGGCTTGGGAAAAAAGATTTACTGAATAGTTGAAAGCTTAATGCTTGTGGGAGGAGACTTAAATGATAATCCGATCAAGCATAGATATCACATACATTCTAAAAGCTACCTTAATACTAAATTTGGCGCTAAAGCCACGTTGGTAGCGGGCGTTACCCCGTAACGTTCTCTACTGTAAACAATAATGAGCTTTGATGTTAGCAGCCATGGACAACTGCTTTTTTGGCTTAGTAGAACGCCATGACTCACCCCTTACGGGTTAGCTTCCACGGCTAAATCTTATAAGCAGCTGTTTCGCTGTAGTACAACGCCAGGGCCTACTCCTGAACGGTCTAACTGCCACGGCTAGATCTTATAAGCAGCTCTATCGGTGTAGTAGAGCGCCAGGGCTTACCCCTTAACGGTCTAACTTGCACGGATCAGTAGTTCTTATAAACAGCTGCTTTGCCTTTTTGGGCCTCATCGGCCTGGCACAGTTAACAAACTGGCTCAGGTTCTCAAGAAAATAATGGGTAATATGAAAGCGTAATGCTCGTGGGATGTGGCTTCATTGATAATCAAGTATATATAGCAATTAAGTGCTAATTGCTAACGTGAAGCCATAATAGGTCACGTAGGTAGCAAGTTCAAAACATTTGGTTCAATAATATATGATGTGCAACAATATTATAATGTTAAAAAAAAACTCTTTAAAACTGTAAAAAGCTATCATTTAAGTCAGTTTTAAAAATAACACAACACTTTTGATTTTCAAAAACATGTTTCGACTTTCATAAAGCCATCTTCAGTTTTAAGTGAAGCTAATTACAACTGCATGGTTATTTATAAGCGTTTTAAAAGTATAAAATTACAAACGGTAAAATTCTAATTAAAACAAAAGATAAGATAAGATACTTCTTATTCTACAATGGCATTTCTACATTTCTAGTGAGAGCTAGGAAGACCGAAATATCTGCTGACATTCGCGCCCCATTATCTCTTAATAGCAAGAGCTATAGAACTAAAAAAGTGACATGGGATGGATTTTGTTGGAATGAATTGTTTTATGGATCTTTGTCTGCGTTTAGACAAGCACAAGTCATATATCAAAACGTTCTATACATTATCCTACAAGTATCTTTAATCAACGTATCGTTGCCTGAGTCCGTTTTACCCTCACAACTGCACACACGGGCACTGCTAATCAACGAAATAGCGAAACAGCAGCAACTAAAGAGTAAAACAGCTAATCCTAATGTAAACCTAAACCCAAACCCTAACCCCGATCCTAACCCTAACCTTTACCCTAACCCTAGGGTTACGATTAGCTATTTCGCTATTTCGCAGCTGTTTCGCTGTTTAGCCGAGTGCCCTGCACACACGAACTGTGTGATCTTATAGATACCGTAAGTAAAATCATCGACTGCTAATAATACGAAGCAACTTTTTTCAGTAGCATTGAATATTCTGATTAAAACAACAAAAATGTTAGTGCAAATTACCTGACTCTAGGTCAGTAAAACGGCACGAAGACTGGCTTAAGTAAAAACAGCCATGCTTAAATGAAACCATTTTGTAATATATATACTTACCAATATTTGTCGTAATTCGGGAGACCGTGTTTGTATGCCAAGCTGCTGATCGTTATTTCATGGTTAACATAAACTGAAATCAGAAACTGACCAAACTGATCTCTTCATGGGTAAAACTAAAAGTGCTAAACAACTTCTGAAAAATGTAGAATAAAAAGCAAGTTTCTAAAAACTGGAAAGATTGCACAATACTTTGGCCTTACCCACGTACACAAAGTAATCATGATAGCTTCAAGATACGTTAAGTAAAATATTATTTTCCAAATGTTATGAAATATATTGTTATTCATCGTAGTTGCCTGAATATAATAGGAAAATTCATATTAATTTTGTTATAATCCTTTTTAAGTGAGAAATCGACTGGGAGGTTTTTTCTTTGCTTTAATTACAATAACTTTCTTTGGAAAGAAATTTCCACGACTAGTTTCCCGCGCTAAAGCTTGTTGTTTGGCCAGTGCATTTGTTAACAGCACATGTCAAAATTAAAATGTATATGTTGTAATTTACATGACACTTACCCCTGATTGGTTGCACAATAGACTTCGACAAAGATATTCAAATCTTGTCAGGTTTTACTCAATAGACTTCATTAACCATCACAGCATTTCACAATGACCGCTTTAATATCGTGTTGTGGTTATGTTGTGGTTTTGCTTTCCTGTTTTATTCAAAGTTTCTAGTACCGGGAAAAAGATTAGTAATACCGGGAAAATATATAAGACCTTTAAAAACAGTCAGCCTTTATGGTGCAAAACTTTTACATGAGCCATGTGATCAGTTTAAACCAATCACAAAATCAAATTCCCTTGGTGCAAAGCATCGACATATGTCAGAGTCACGTGACCTTGTTTCAACCGGTGGCACGTGGCCTTGGCTTTGGACCTCAGCGCTGACACGGCTGGTTCCTACAAGGTTTCATAGTACTGTATTTTTATTACTACGTTAGTTTTTTGGAACTTTTAAAATTGCATCCTATAAAACCTATCTGAATTATTTGAATGTTCCAGTACATTTCCTTAAAGCGGAACTTATGGCAATATATTTTCTTTATAGGCAGAGAGGCGGTATCTTGCACTGGTCAGTGCAGTTGAGAGGGAACTTGATCGGTCAGTGAATGGAGTAAAAAGGTCGTAAGCTTGTAAGTAAGCCGCTTGGCACCTTACCAGGTTGAGTATCGGCTTCATATTTCTCAATCGTAACGCTGAAGGATTCCTTTTGGAGTTATTAAATCCTTATTCTTAACATTTGGAGCTCTTCTCTGGGCATTGCGGCCATTAAATAGCATATTTTGAATTCTTAGTGAGGCAAAGCTAACTAGAAGACACCGTTACCGTACGTAGCAGTAACGGGGGAGTTATAAGGTTTAAGTGGTTGGAAATTAAACATTAAATATTCTAAATTATATTGCTACAAGCGTTTTAATTTCAGTTATAGTTTATGTAGTTCTTTTGCTCACGGTATAATAGAAGGTGTCTGTAAGCCATTGCGTGCAAGCGTGGAGTTCTCTCGATCTCGTGTGTGTAGATGTGGTTTCTTGCAAATGAGGTCTCAGGTTCGCAAATTATTGGCGCTACCTCCTTTCAGTTCACAAATTCACTGAGGCCAATTACGTCTCCTGTCGCGAAACTCCTTGTTTTGAGTATTTGTTTTTGTATTGGACAACATAATACTGATTTGAAATAACTTCGTGAAACTAACTTTACTTTAACAATGATTCTCTCACAGCCGTAGTCCAAGCAAGTAGATTAGTTTGTAGAAGTAGAAGACCACTTTCATTTCATACTTAAGGTAAGTTAACCGTGAAAAGACAATTTTGTATGTGTCAATGTCACTTTTTTTGTATTTCAGATGATAGACTTCTATTGCAGTCATCTTATACGGTAGGCTTGAGCTCAGGAAATTCGTTTTGGATCGATGCCCTTCCCGGGAGAAGCCGGGGAAGCAACTTGTAAATGCTTTTGAAGAGCACTCGCTACGAACTCTTCGTTGTTCCAAAGTTTTATCTTAATCATCTTGATTTTGTTTACATATCAAAGAGATCTTTATTTTGTTAGAGTTTTTATTAAGACGTATTTTAAAAGATTAGGGTTCGGCCGAGGCTTTCTGAAAGATATCCAAAAAAAAAACGCCAAGCCCAATGTACCTATTTAAAAATCAGTGGTAACTAGTACATTACTTCAGCAACAGCAATCTGCCGACATTAAACTCCGGTATATACATTACTCGAAACGGTTTTTATTCGCCTTCTACGCGCGATTAATAAAGTTACCTGTAAAATGTATCAACTAGTTCGTGCTTTATGATCTCCATGACTCGCATATCGATAGCAAGCATTCCAAAGCAAATTATGGTTTGCTTCAGTAACACATGTGAATACATGTATCTTTGTTTGAAAATACTTAAAAATTTTGAATTTGTTGCTCCCATAGAGAGCGCATTCATTGCTTGGTATTTTTTAGTTATTAGGCCAATTGAGAATTTACATTGGTGGTTTATTACCTTTGGACTCTTGTTGCCTTGATCTGTCGTTTTATGTAGATTTCTGGACGGTTTCATATATTTCACATCCCTTAAGTTGTCAATTTGTCTAATCTGGTACATTTCAAGTTGTTTGATCTTGTTTTTTATCCGGAATTTGTATGGTGAACATTCATTTATAGGTAGATGAGATGTACAAATTGGCTGGTTTTTTTTTAAGAATACCAAGGCACTATTCAATATCTCAATTTTTTATTACTAACAACTGTTTAGCTTCCCAAGGATAGGGAAAAACTTGACTGTTACAGGTTATTGGTGCTGATTGTGTAAGAAATGTTGCAGTTGCTGATAGATTATTGTGAACTTAGCAGCTGTTTTTCTTACAACAAGCAAATATTCAAACTTTAAATATTTTGGTCACACAACCTTAGACTAAAGTGGCTCTTAATCAATTTTCATTATAGTTGCAGTTTATGCCGGTCATAAACAACGAACAATATTACAACTTTACCTGTATTTAGTTCTAAAGGTTACATACAGCAAGTGCTTGTAATTGTCTTTTGTTTGATTTTTATGGTTAATATACGTTGTGTTTTAATTTGTCGTATTGTAGCTGTTGGCCCGGGATCTTGGGGTTTTACCTTGACGGAAGTAGTTATTTTTTGTTTATGTGTGTTGTGTTACATAACATGTGACTTTGTTGCCATTGGAAGTCTAAATGTACTTTCTATTTGTTTTTACAGGCTCACTTATTAATAGAAACAATGGACTTACATGATGGCCAGTCAGGGTAAGGGTTACGCATTTATCTATAAATATCAATGAGTGTCTTGGAGTTAACACTTGTTTTGTCGAACCAGTGATACCAGACTGTCTGGTCGCATTAACGTTTAATAAATTCTATACAGTTTAAATTGAATTTATATATAAAAATGTGTAAAACTGATAATCAGCTTCTCAATGCTATTCTTTTTTTTTTTCAATGATACATATATTTCGAGTTTTTTGTGTTGACGTTCGTCAAGCATATGAAAAAAAGTCTTAAAATTGCTGTAAAATTTTATCATTTTGTAAAAAAATTGATAAAACTAAAATGTAAGATGGTTTCATTGTTACTAAATTTTTAAACTATAGGTTCAGTGATTAGTGAAAGATCAAGCAAAATTGTAAGCTTTTTTGTTTAGCTTATAATGTTTTGTTTGATCATTTCTGCTTCTAGCCTACATTAGATTCAAAAGATGTGAAAGGTTTTACTTCAACTTGAGACTGTTTCAAACAATTACATTTCATGTAGACAGTTTTGTATGTATGACGTTAATTGTTACACTCATTTGAAAACTTGACTGTTTAGTCTTTACTTTAACATAATCAGGTGTTAATGACTTTAGAATGACAAATTAAATATATTTCAGACAAAAGAACCTGTTTGAAGTTTTGACAATTTGTCAATTTAGCAGTATAACAAAGTTTCAATTTTGTCACAGTAATGCAAGTTTTTCCGAAAATGTTTATGTCTAGTTCCTTGTTATAATTAGGTTTATCATGAAAAATGTTTTAGGTGATGAATTGGTAAACATCAGTTTTTGTTTTTAAATAATGATACAGATAAGAATGACTATATTATTTTATAATTCTAGTGTGAAATGTTGGAAATGGCTTTTCTATGATTTTAGGTGCCTTCAATGCAAATACAGGTGGTAAATGGTGTGAATACAGAATTATTTCAGATCACTGTTGTCTGCTAAAAGCAAATATTCATAAAATTGAGAGTATTTTCTTAAGATATCTGTTTTGTATTCATAGACATGGTGTCAATTCTTGGGGCTAAGGTCATCAGCTGTTGCCTCTTAAATGCTATTGTCTTGAACCATAAGTTAAAAAATTGACATAAAAACCAGACAAGAATTAATTAACATGTTGAGCTAAAGTTTTATTCATTATTTAATTCATAGAGTATTTTAAGGTAAATCATAAAATATAAATAACCAAAACTCGAAAGTGGCTTTAGATAGCCTCTTAATCTCTTCCACATTGTTTGAGGTCATGGGTGTGATAAATTTAATTTCCTCATCTTTTATCTGCCTGGATTTACATCTGCAGTGGGACAGCAGTGAATGTGTTATGTTTTCGGCAAATTTTTGTATTGTTGTGGTTAGGCAATTTTTTTTTGTTGTGGTTAAACTAAATCTGATGGTACTTAAGATTTCTATGAGTTAAACTGTTAAATTTTTAGGATATTTTATGAGCTTTTTAATTTATATTTTTTGTTGCACATGAAGTTCATGGTTAAAACAAATTAAAAATAAAAGGTGTTTGGTATCTATGGCCTCAGCCAATATAAGTGATATTATTGTCATCATAAATGATATTAGTAGGTAATTTCAAGTCAAACAATATCTTTATCATGAAATGGTACAGTACATTGTCATCTATGTTATTATAGCAGGAAAACTCAGGTCAGCAGAAATAAGGGTAGGATGAGATTTCTTGAAAGTTACACTGTTTAAATATAAATGGCTGTGAAATCATGCAGAAGCAGGACTCCTGCAGGTCCTTAAAATTCTTATTTGTGAGTCTCAAAAATGGAAAAGTTCTCTGTTTAGGTCTGAAAATATCTTAAATTTGATTTTAAGTCAAAAAAATTGTATTTTTCACTCGTTTTAATTTGAAGCTTTTTCTGGCAGTCTTGCTTATCACTCACCCTAAATGCCTTGAAGAAGTATTGAAAAAGGAACAAAAAAGAGCATGATCAGTTACTTCAAAGCTTTCAATTCTGTTGGGCTGAGAATCTATAATAATAATTATTATAATAATAATAATAATAATAATAATAACATGCTTTATTTGATCCATCACAAAATAAATAACTTATATAATACAATCTGATAAGGATGAATAAATATGTATATCCAGATAAATAATAAGTAGATACATAGAATTAATTTATAATTTGTAACATTTAGGCTGAATATTTGTGAAATATAAATAGAGAAAGGTTACAGGGCATCCAAAAAACCCAAAAGGGCTTAGCTAAGTTGGACGTGCTAGATTATTAAATAGAGGCTTTAGAAGCAAGTCTGGTGTTGTAGTTTTGGATATTCCTAACAGATGTGAAAAATTTAGAGAATGTAGGAAGAAGCAGATTCTTATAGAATTTGTACATGAAAACCGAGGTAGTGAATTTAACCAAGTCAAAAAATTTAACAATTTTTAAAGACTTAATAATAGGGGTTGTGTGTTCAAAGAATGAAGAGAAAGTGATAATCCAAATGGCACGTTTTTGTAAAATGTATATTTTCTTTATATTTGTCTTATATGTATTACCCCAAGCAATCAGAGAGTATATGAGAAATGGATAAAGAAATGCATAGTATAGAAGATCATGTGGGCAACATTTGGAGAATGAAATACCACATACAAATCTAGTTTAATGAGGCAGCGAGTTAATAACCCTTGAGGTTGAATTTGTAAAGAGTTTCAAGTTTATAAAGATGAAAAGTGTAATTATTTCAGTATTACACAACTAAACTTATTTCAGTATTACACAACTAGTTGATGACAGAAATGATTGAGTTACTGTGAAGTCAAGTGTCAAAACTGTTTTCAGTTGGAAAGGAGAACTCAAGTTTTATTGCTAAGGGTGTTTTTTTTAAAGTAGCCTTCATGGTCAAATGTAAATTACCATAAATTGAATATAATTTATATTTAACCCTTTCAGTCCCAGATGTATTATTAAATTCTCCAAACTTGAGCCCATACTTTTCATTGAACAAGTTTGAGAGAATATTGCTTTTTATGTTCAGTAGTTTGCTTTATTTGATCAATTCTTATTTACTCATTACCATTTATGTCTTACTTTGTATGTGTTATGTAAGGAGAAGTAGGTGTTGAAAACTGACTGGTACTGAAAGGGTTAAATGCATCGACATGTAGAGTTTTGGTGAGGTTTTGTGCACTTAGAACATGAGATAGTATTTTTTGTACTTTTATGTTGAATAGGTTTTTGCAAGTTTAGGATATAGCTTTAAAAAATTTACTTTGGAGATACAGTGTATCAAATGTTAAACTTAGCCCATAATTAACCCTATTTGAAAATGTTTTTATCATGTCTCATAGATCAGTAATTGTAACTAGCTTTAGAAACTTTTTCATAAGCTTTTCATGGGTTTCCCTGATGATAAATTTTAGTGTTCTTAGTAGTTTGATTTATTTTATAGTAATTAAAGCCAAATTGCCATGATTTTTTTTTTATTGATTTTTGTGTAACTTATTTTTGCTTGTCTAAGCTGATGGTTGTTATAAATCTTTCCTCAGCAATTTGCTTTCCCCTTAAACAGTGGCCGGGTAAGTATGCATTTTGAAAAGTGTAGGTTGTGAAAAACACTCGATAACACTTATTCATTTCAATAGATATTCATTAAGCCACGATCCTTCCACTCAAGTAACTCATCTAAAGAAATTCCTTTCACAACAAAATAAAGATTTATAAGAAAGGAAACTCTTTTATAAATTGAACCACAGAGCGTGAAAAAATTGCTCTCTCAATAAGCTTAGCTTTTTTTTAGCCCAATAAAGGACATCAGATGATTTATTAACACGCTTACCTAAAAACACTTTGTACATAATAAATTGTAAATCAGACATTAAAACAATAAATTCCTTGAAGCAGTAAGTTCCTTGAAGTGATAAATGCCCTGAAACGCTAAATTTTTTATAGCGAAAAGTTCCTTAAAGTTGAAGCTGCAGGAACAAGCTAGTAATTGTCGACCTGTTTCAAAAAATCTGTGCTTATCCAAAAGTTTAAATCTTATAATAAAATGAATATATAATTTATCGAACAACTTGCTCAGTTACTTACTATGTGACGATTGACACAGGTAGCCCAAATGATAAGGCAAGGCAACTACAACTTTACATCCTAGGCCTATCTCATGCGTTTTTGTCCATAACAATGTGACAGCTTGTGAACTACGAATTCCCTAAATAACGTAAAACAAAAGAATGTCTTTAAAGTCTAAAAAAACTCGTGTTTTTAAAACAAAATATTCAAATACAATCCAAAAAACGGACGTGATGCGACTACTTCCATCAGCCATTTTGTTTTGGTATCATTATCTCACATTTAGTATTTCTAAACCTATGAAATTGTGCGTAGCCAAGCTGGTATATACTAATGCTTATGAAACTAAGTAATAGACAGCTTTTAGCCAACAGGTTTTGCCCTCAGTCAATAATTTCATGGTTTATGTGTCTCAAGTTCGACTCATTTTATACATTAATACATTTAAATTCAGATTGACAGTAAAAACTGTAATAACTAAAAACTATAGTAATAAAATATTGTGTCCTAATTAACAGTTAGTAAGTGGATGTTAAAGGAAAGAAGAAATACTATTTTTAACATACTAGTAGCAGGAGATAAGGTAGCAGAACATTTTGAAAAACCAGGGGCGGATCTAGGGGTGACATGGGACATGCTCAGATTTTCATAAAAATACAAGAAATATTTTAAACTAACAAACATAAATAATAAAGAAATAGTAATACTTACTACTAATTGACCGGTTTAATATCCTTAAAAAGAATACAGTATGTATCCCAGTCATTTAATTGACAAGGTCATTAACCGGTCAATTTGTAGTAAGTTAGTACCCAGTGGCATAGACACTAGTTCAGATCAAGATTGCTCTAATACTTTCTATTTTAAATTACCGTTTATTGGAAACTATTTGTCTTTCACTCAAAAGCGGCTAGCCCTTTTGGCTAAACGCTATTGTAATAATATATACATCAAGTTAGTTTTCAGCTCATTTAAAATAGGCAGTCTCTTTAGTGTTAAAGACCCTACCCCTAGTGATCTATACGCGCGCGTCTTTTATAAATTCTCATGTGCTGGTTGTACAGCCAGTTATGTCAGATAAACAGTCCGACACTTAGCTACGTGCGTCAATGAACATCTTGTTTCGGATAGAGCCTCACATATTTACAAACACTTAGAGCACTATGAAACATGTTCGCGACTTTGCTCTAAGAAATGCTTGGATTCTGCTGCAACTGAATTAACACTTAAAATAAAAGAAGCTATTCATATCAAACGTGAACATCCTAGTATGAATAGCCAAGTCA
Organism: Zoanthus gigantus; assembly: GCA_025331005.2. Taxonomy (NCBI): domain Eukaryota; kingdom Metazoa; phylum Cnidaria; class Anthozoa; order Zoantharia; family Zoanthidae; genus Zoanthus; species Zoanthus gigantus. Next base: position 12,056 of record JAOBBB020163390.1, read on the forward strand.
AGCATGTCAACCTTAAGCTATATTTATAATACCATTGTTAATTTTCTTTTGTTATTTTTCTGAATACTAGTTTTTTCAATCTTGTATATTTACTCCTTGGTAAATATTTAATCAATTACACTGACGATGGCAGTAGCACTGCCGAAACATGTTTATGATAATATAATAACAATAATAATTTCTAATAATAATAATAATAATTTATTATTGTAATACATTTCAATTTACATATCTGTTTAGCCTGCAAATAGCTATGATGCTAGTCGAGGCAGACTAA